>BFEA01000425.1:633296-644124 GCA_003427395.1 Chara braunii | reverse complement strand
AAGATCACCTGAAAGATAGGTACCTTGCAAAATGTCAGGAATGGTACGACTATAGCCAGGGGAATGAAATTCATGAGAGAGAACAACGTCTCCATGGAAAGCAGCCTAAAGTGTAGTACAATGTCGAAGGTAAGCTTCCGAGTGACTTTGCGTTGAAGGAGATGTGTGGACGCTACTTGACAGACAATGAGGGTCTTCGATGGACTAAGGATGAGTTGCTCGGAATGTTGAAAAAGAAGGAGGAGGAAGTGATTGCATTGCGAAATGCATTTCAGAAAGTTGAGTTGAATGCACGGGCAGTGGTCGAAAGTTTCATTGAAACAAAACGAAGTGAAGAGGTAAGAGATTCCTCTGTATTTGGTGATGGCGTTTTGAAGAAGGAGGCGGATGCTGCCGAGCAGATAGACAGAGAGTTTAAGGAGTTAATTCAATCTTCTATTAGAAACGAATTGTTGGACAATGTTTGTAAGCTTAGTACGAGAGTTAACCCACATTTTTCAGAAGAGGTTCAACATTTGCGTGACCAATTAGAAAAAGCGGAAAGTGGGATAAGAAATATGTTGTTAATGGGTGTCTTGCCGTCAATTGATCCTTCTTTTGCCTCGGACCTGTTTGAGATTTCATCGACTGAAACTTTGGAGGAGCTTCCGAAAACGCGTTTGATTGTTATGTTAGAATCATTACGGATGGTCGGTGTGGAGCTGGTGCATAGGAATGCATTGCTGGAGGTGCAAAGTGTGATGAAGTTTCCGGTGAGTGATAATCAGTTGAGGGGAACAGTAATTGCGCTTGGGCATTTGTACAAGGAGACACATGAAGAGTTAATGAATTCTATATTCAGGCAAAATTTTGCCGAGCTATGTGAGGAGAGACTCACAACTGCCATGATTAGAGGTTACAAAGAACAATTATACACTTTGAGAGTTTTGTTGGGGAATGTCATTACTGCTCATTCGCAAACGAGGTTTATGAAGGAGATGGCGAATGTTAAAAAAAAGTTGAATGCTCTGGAGAGCATCAACATGAAATATAAGACAAGATTGCAGGAAATGGTGTTCGCCTTGATAGAAGCATTGAGGCGTCTATGTCCTTCGTGTCACTGGTTTAGGTATATGACGAGGGGAGATTATAAAAATATTAATGATTTGACGGTTGTTAAACCTACGTCTGACAATGCGACGGACCTTTATCCTGATGGGGATATCATTCTTAGTGAGCAGGAGGAGTTCGCAATGGAAGAGAGGAGGAGGCGACTTCGTGAAAATGATGATGTAGATGTGTAGTGAAATTTGTGTTTGCTATTAAATAGGAAGTGAATTATATTAGACTAAAAGAAGTAAAATGAGCGGTTGAAGTAGGGTGGGTGACGTGGAGTATGGTAGCTACAAAAATGTTCCGATTCAAGTAGGATGAGTAATGATATTTGAAAAATTTTGCAATAAAACAGTTAAATTTGACTTTATTGTCTTTCTCGCTTGCTCTTCCTCTGAATCAGATTTTCCATTTTTTTTTTCTACCTATTTGTCCCTATTTTTTTTTCTGTTTCTATCTTTGTACCTGGATTTGAAGAGTTTTTTTTTTTTTTTTCCACCATTCGACATTGAACTCTTCAATTTTGTGTTTTTTTTTCTTTATTTAAATCATGTCTCTCTCTTTCTCTTTCTCTCTCTCTCTCTCTCTCTCTCTCTCTCTCTCTCTCTCTTTCTCTCTCTCTCTCTCTCTCTCTCGCCCTCTCTCTCTTATTTAAGTCCTCTCTCTCTCTCTCTCTTATTTAAGTCCCCTCTCTCTCTATCTCTCTATCTCCAAAATGTCATATTCTCTACCCCCTTTGCTCCTATTTCATCAAAGTCGCCCAACCAAAAGAGGAGAAGAAAGGTGAGGTTATCAACGGTTTGTCCGACCTCGATCGCTAGGAATGACTCTTGCTGGATCCACGACCTTCGAGGCTGACTGGGGGGAGGTGCGGTACGCCGCATAGACCCATTTATGGGGGTGATGCAATGTTATTGCGGTGGAGCCAACGCCTACTTCTGAGATCTGGGCCTCGTGCTCAGGCGATGAGAATGGGTACTACGGACTACTTCCTAGCGATCGGGGCTCGGAAAGGACGGTGAAGATATGTTACCTTTTTCAAATCTTTTGTGGACGGATGACTGACTTAGGATACCTAAGGCTGACCGCAAGTAGGAGCCGCCTCGATTACGGTGGATTGGAGCCAAAAGAAGTTCCGATCCCAGTGACAAATTTATCCGAACAGGAAAGTGAGCCCTGCCGGAGAATGGCAAAGGGCAAGCGTGGATAGACGAGGTACGTATGACTCTATTGCATGGGGCCCTGAAAAGACTAAGGGGCGTATAGGATCATAAATCGAACATAACAAACGAATGAGACATATGAAAAAAATAGGAGGAATGTTAATTAACCTCAATAGAAGTTCAAAAAAGTTTCGGTCCCGATCAAACATTTGCAAGAACATGAAAGCGCACCTGAACATGAAAGTACTCCTGTACGAATAAATTCCGATGTAAGTTAACATTGATTAACCTCGATAGACGCGTTGAAAAAAAAAAAAATGAACTGACTTTTTTTTTTTTTTTTTTTTTTTTTTTTTTTTTTTTTTTTTTTTTTTTTTTTTTTTTTTTCTACCTGATACTATATACTATATTGCTCTTCTTCATATAATTACATTTATATATGGATGTTTTGAGCTGTATCATTTTAGTTCCGGTAGTCTATATGCATCTTACTCCTCCTATCCACCGTGACCTGCCCATGTACAAATACGTACGTACGTGCCCATTAATTTGGCAGATAACCAAGAGCAATGTGACACTTTAACCAATAGTAATCTATCCACCATTCCAACATTCTCTTCACCTGCGGATAAGTCCTTGCATGTTCCGTGGAAGCGTCACAAACGCCGACGGCCTTTTGAAAAGGTTGTTAATGATCCTTTGGTGTCCTCGCCGATAATACCAGAATGTGCTCGGTGTCCTTCCATTGTTCCAGGTCAAGTCGGTTTGTCATAATTCGAGGGTCCTTCTTCCTCATCCAATCATGGATTGGGATTCCGTATAGGTTCAGATATTACTCTCTGTCGCTCTACGAGTGAGATGGCAATGCCATCACAACACGAACACTGCAAACGCGGACGACCACCTTCCCAAAGTCGTCAAACCCGGAGGTCTTTATTATAGGCGGTAGGTGCTGTAGACGAGTCAACTGCTCGCAGTAGAGATAAACAACCGGTGGTAAGTCAAGATTATACTCTTGATTGTTCTAATGAAGAACAATGTAGTGATAAGTCTCTATCTTTTCGACAATTAATTCCATCGATGAATGATTTCACAAACCCCGTATTTTTCAACAGAATGAGTCGAGGAGATAATAATGTTGGTACGGATCGCATTAGTTGTCCTAGAAATCTCTCTATGACCTTGCAAAGTGAATGTCCACTTGAAATTCGTACAGATGTTGCAATAAATGCAGATTCCGTTTCGATTGTCGAAACATCCGTTTCACTCGATAATTTTCCCTCGCACTCGACACATGTGCACAATTGCTCATCATTCACATTGACTGCCAATGTCCCACAAAAATTTATGGAGAGTAATGTTTGTCCTCCCTTGACGGATGTTCATGCAAATCCATCTTCTGCTGCCACGACCCTGTCGAATTCGCCGAACACGTTGATTAGAAAGTTTGTTGGATTTCATAATCGACGAAAAATATTATTATTATAAAAACTGATTCGTTCAAGGCGCAACCGATGGTACCGTATGTTATTGATTCGACAGATTCGTGCAAATAAAGTCATGCGTCGTTTGGAACTTGGATCATTGTCGTCGATGCCTCACCATGTGTCATCGGGCTATGATGCAAGTGCAATGGTTGTTGAAAGTACTGTAGAGGCTGGTGAACGAATGGAGCAAGTCGATAGAATGAATGTGAACGAACCATGTTCTATGTCTCGTATAATTTGAAAACGAAGGAAACAGCAGGGAAGACGACCAAACGTTCATGTTAAACATATGCGTGCATTGAGAGTTGCGCTTAAGAATCATAGGAGGAAAGAAGATCCCGAATTTTGTACGGCGTGTGAGGCGAGGTTTGTTCGTTGTGAATTTCCTTTGAGAGATTCGAGTCAGCGCCTCTGCGCAATCGAGGAATGCATCTTTTCCTGCGAGACAATCGAGGAGTCAATCTTCTCGGGCAAGGCACTCGTGGAGTCTGTCATCGCGAACAAGGCAATCGCAAAATCTGTCCGTGAGAAATCGAAATCCAATAAACAATCATGAAGACAGTGAACCAAATAGTCGTGATGAAGAAATAAATGATTTGCATATGGTTTAGCTCCTGATCTTAATGCACTGCTATCGGCATCTGTAGCAACAACGTATGCGGCGCTTGAAAACACTGTAGCGATTTTTGCGAATGGTAGCACTGTTGAACCATTCGGCATTGGCAGTCGAGATCCGTGTAAGCATTGTGGTGCTAAATTGTGGCATCATGAAACAAAATGGACGAAGATGTGTTGCTAAAAAGGTACAAAACGTTGTCCATTATGGGAATGGCCTTGCGAAGGCTCGCCGGAGCATGAGATTCTTTGTCTTTGGACATCTCAAAGTTCCAACGACCGATTCCTTCGAAACAATGCGAGGATAATTAATAATAGTTTTTCCATCGCATTCTCGTGGTTGAAGAAGCCGAGTGATGGTATTCAATGATTTCAGGGCCAACTTCGGGCTCAAGGCCCAATCTTTCATCGTATCCGTGCATTTGCTATCGGGGAAGGAGAACGTCCTCAGTTTGTGCAACTATACTTGCACGATCCTCAACGTTTGGACAATGCGATTGATCAAAGAGTGAATTTCCTTAACTTATCTGCACGTACACGCAATGCCGAACTTGATTTGAGCGAAACGAATATTGAGAAGGTTTCACGAATTGCTACAACAATGTAACAATTACGTGAAGGACTTTGTGACAGTTGCTGACCTTCCACAGGAAGCCTTGAATGAGAGGAAGTTGGTCATAAATCCGGATGCCATGCTTGAGGAGGAACATGCAAGGCGTTATAATTGTCATATGGGTCTACATGAGGTGTGTGTTCTGATCGCCGATGAACTCCTTCCTCGTGAGTTGGAGATTCGTTTGCGTCCTCCTCGTCCTAGTGAGCGGCAGACAGTTGTGGTTCCAGAATGTTCTCGAGCGCACGATTGCTTAAGGTTTGTTTTACTTTTTCCGGAGGGAAGTGATAGTTGGTCTGTACGACGTGCCTCGGAGGCTGGATGACCGCCAGGACTTAGTGTCAAGGAGTACTATGCATTTCACCTTCACGAGCGCGATGGTGAAAAGCCTTGCCTCCTTTATGCAGCACGTCTCTTCCATGAATTTTGTTGCATGGTGTATGCTAAAGTTGAATCCCTTCGCTTAAAATGGGTGAGATTCCACCAAAAAGAATTGCGCTCGGAATATTATCAGGATTTACGCGAAGCTGTGCAACAAAATCAACGTGGTGACGGTATTGGGACAAAAGTGGTTTTGCCGTCAACGTTCACTGGGGGGCCTCGATATATGAATGAAAGATATCACGACAACATGACAATTGTGAGACGATTCGAAAAACCGGATCTTTTCATCACTATGACATGCAACACAAATTGGTCGGAGATCAAGCAAGCCCTGTTGCCAGGTCAATGTCCTAACGATAGACCGGATCTTCTTGCACGAGTGTTCAAGGGTTATCTTGCACAACTGATTGATGAGATAAAAAACAAACGGATCTTTGGTAGGGTGAGTGGAATGTTGTATGTGGTGGAGTTTCAAAAAAGGGGTCTACCATACGCACATATATTGGTTATCTTGCATCCGGATGATAAAATTCGGGATGCGGATGTTGTTGACAATTTGGTGTGTGCTGAGATTCCTCCGGAAGGGGAATTGAGAGAAAGGGTAGTCAAGTTCATGTTGCACGGGATTTGCGGTTCGGAGAAACGTGACGCTTCGTGTTCGGAGGACGGAGAATGCACAAAAGGGTTTTCAAAAGACTTCATTTTCACAACAACATTCAAAGACGAGCAAACGTACCCTTCATATAGGAGAAGAAAACCAAGTGACGGTGGTTTTACGATTATTCAAAATGGTGTCGTTTACGACAATCGCCGTGTAGTCTCGTATAACCCGTATTTGCTAATGAGGTTTAATTGTCACTTGAATATTGAATATTGTGCTAATATCAAGGCGTGCAAGTTGGTGTATAAGTATGTGTACAAAGGGTGCGATCGTGCTATGGTTTGCGAGCAGGATACTAATGCGCTCATCGACGAAGTTAAATTGTATCAAGATATGCGTGTTGTAGGTGCATGCGAAGCATGCTGGCGTCTATTTGAGTTTGACGTTGCGGAACAATGACCCGCCATGGAAAGATTGCCCGTGCATCTCGAAAACATGCAAAAAGTGCAATTCGAACCTGACACTGAGCATGAGGTTGTTTCACATGAACGCCCGAAAATGAAATTGACAGCATGGATGGAACACAACTCTTTGAATGAAGGTGTTCCTAAAGAGGCGCTTCCTCTTTACGCAGAAATCATTAATACTCATGTTTCGGATAACAAACATAAGAAGTGGAACAGAAGAAAGCATGATCTTCACGGTGGTTCCTTCGAAAAGATATCTCGGTTGCATTACGTGAGAATCACCGAAGGGGAACGATTCTATTTGAGGGTGTTATTAAACCATGAACATTCTCGCGGGGTGCGCTCTTTTGCCGAAATTCGTATAGTGCACGGAGTCGAATACGATTCTTTCAGATCCGTGTGTGTTCGATTACGCTTTTTACAAACAGACGATGCATATGATCAATGCATCCACACAGCCGCGACGCATTACATGCCTGAAGAAGTTCGTAAAATATTTGCTATGGTTCTTGCTTTGGGTCCTGTGAACGATCCGGTCCGTTTCTTTGAACGACATTGGGATAAGATGTGCGATGATTTCAATATCGTGCGGGCAACGAAATTGTCCCCCCGAACATTTTGCAATCCTTAGTGTTATTCCATCTTGACCGTATTTTACAGGAGTCTGGAAAAAACATCCATCAATTCTGCCTTCATTATCCAACACCTGATGGGGAAACAATTGCTGAGAACATAACCAGACATTACGAGAACAAAACCGTATCCTCAATTTTAAACGACGAGTTATCGTATGATCCGATTCAAATACAACGCAAATATGATTCTAATTTTCGACGTCTTTGTCCACGTCAACGAGTGTTGGTGGAAAGAGTCGTTCGGGCTGTGCAAGAGAAAAGACCGTTGCGTGTTTTTGTCGATGCACCAGCTGAAACAGGAAAGACTTTTTGCATTGAAACGATTTTGACGGGCATCAGGTCCCGTTCTGCCATTGCACTAGCGGCATAGCGGCGAATCTTTTAACGGAGAGTCGAACGTTTCACTCCCGATTTCGAGCACCTTTGAAACCTGATAACATGCGTCCCTTCTTGATTATGAAACAAAGTGATCTTGCGGAACTTATCCACCGTGCCGACTTGATTGTTTAGGACGAGGCTCCGATGAGTAACAAGTTTCACTTGGAAACTCTTGACATTACGCTTCGGGACCTCTGTAACAATGATGAGCCGTTTGGTGGGAAAGTTCTACTTCTCGCTGGGGATTTTAGACAGGTTTTACCCGTTGTGAAACATGGATCGTGAGCGCAACAAATTGATGCGTCCAAGAAAATGTCTCCTTTGTAGAAACTTTTTTAGATTCATCAACTGACTGAAAATATGCGAATCTTAAGCTTAGGGGATGACAAAATGACACGAATGTATGACCACTTTTTTATGCGTATTGGGAATGGTGACCATCCTCACGTTGTTCCTAATGAACCTCCTGTGGCCAGATTGCCATGTGAGATTTGTACGTATAAACCAATTGATGAATTGATTTCATGGACGTTTGATGATGTGTCCAACCATGTGGGCGATGCCGAGTATATATTGCCTCGATTAATTCTATGCCCTACTAATGACGATGCTGGTTCTATTAATAAACGTGTTCTTGACGACTTCCCTTGGGAAGTGCGTGAACTATTTGTGTTGATTATCCTGATTCAGATGATACCGGGCTTGGTATTAAACAGGAGTTCTTAAAATCTCTTGATGAATCTGGCCTTCCACCTCACAAACTGCGCTTAAAAATTGGTGCACCTGTGATGCTTTTGCGAAATTTGTCGCCGAAGCAAGGACTTTACAATGACACAAGGCTGATTCTGAAAAAGATTGTTAATGATGATTTGTTGGAAGTGACAATAATGCACACGGGTAAAACAACACTAATCCCCAAGATTGATCTGACAAGCGATGGTGAGACTAGTGGGTTCAAATGGTTTAGGAGGCAATTTTCAGTCTGTCTTGCTTTTGCTGTAACAATTAACAAGTCGCAATGACAAACGGTATCACGTGCTGAGATTTGGCTACACAAACCGGTTTTTTTGCATGACCAATTGTACGTTGTTTTGTCGCGTGTAGGTCATCCCAACAACATCCGTGTTGCGTTGCCTGATAAGAATTTGTTTATGAAGAATATTGTATATCATGAAATTTTGGGATGGGTCCTTCTTTTTTTTTCCATTGATCCTCGACATTCTAATAATTCGATCATATTCTTTCTTTGCAGGCGACTCCCGAATGCCACATAAGTACGACACTCGTGCTAAGAGGAAATCAATGACAACCAACAATACCACTCAATATGATACAAATATTACGTCGAAAGCTGGAGCCGAACATTCAGAGAGGTCGAAGAAAAGTGAGAATGATGAAAGGTCTGTGAATCTTGGAAGTGAACATCCTCGGGATGATCATCATGTTTTGCGTGAGGTTGAACGTGATAGTTCCCAAGATAATACCCTTGATCATGCTGAGAAAATGGTTGTGGACGGGGATGGTGACTACTGTCGTGTTGATGGGGATGGTTCTCGTGGAGGTCAGTCGAGTAGGCCTATTAACCTTACATTTCACGATCTCGAGGATGATATCGTTACATGTGATTTGAAAGGAGACTTGGTTGAATCTACATTCATGAGAAAAAAGAGCTGTCGTGCGAAAACTAATGTTTTGGATTCGTCCGGAGTGCCCGAGCCTACGTTCGATAATAATCGGGTGGAACAACAACCGGTTGGTCGTGAAACAGAAACTCATATTTTAAGAGCACTAAATGAGCTCCCAGCCGAGGCACTTGCATCTCTTGACTTTTGTGCGCCGCTCGCTGGACGTGCACGTGTTCGTGATTCGTGTTCTCAATCTCAACGCAGTAGACGCGAAAGAGATGTTTGTGTCATATCGCAACCGCAAAATTGTGCGGGTGTTATTGTGGTGTCCGACGATAAGGACGAAGCCGCAATCTGTGCTCCGAATCCGCGCGCTTACCTTGGGAAATGGTTCGAGGATGTGAAGAAGGTTGACGTACAAAATGTCTTGACTGAGGTGCTATTTTAAATGTTTGTCAAAAGTGCCACAGTCGTAAAAGATGGACGAATATGGGAAAACTTCCTCGAATGGAAAAGAAACAAACTCACTAATATGCGGTTGGAACGAAAATCCCCTGAGGCTCTTCCTTCAAACCCGTTGAATGTTTCAGATTTGGAGGCTTCTTCCATGTTGAATTCACTTTTGAGCGATGAGTATATTGCTCTCTCTAATGAGGAGATTACTAGGATGACATTTGATTTGCCACATTGTCCGATAGAAGGGCCCATTCCCCAACCCTTTCACAGATATGCATGGATACAGCAACTTCTCAAAATTATTCCTTCCGTTGTTGCTTCTTCCACTGCTCATTGCGCTCCGGTCCGTAGACTCCCCCTTCAAGCAGCATCTCCTCCAAATTTTCAACGCATTGCGGATTATGCTTCACCATCCAATATGTCAACGCCGATCGTCACTACTTCTGTTGTTGTTTCCACTTTGTCGGCCGCTACAACTACTCCGTCTCCTGTCAGTTGTGTTGTGCCCGCTATTACGCCATCAACAAACCATTTTCATGTCCATACAGTACCCTTGGAACAACCAAGTTCTTCTAATTTTAACATTGTCGTCTATGACTCTCTTGAGTCTATTGGTCTCAAAAAGACACTTGCACATCTGTCCTATCTTGACAGTTCTCACAGGGTGCAAGATATTGTGGAAGCAGCAGCGGAATTGAATACGAGCATGAACACTTGGAGATGTGTGGATGCTGCAATTCATCTCGATTACAATCGACAAAAACAGGGTCGATTCATAACTTTTGAGGAGTATCGTCGGAAAATGTTGCAACAAGTTTCTATTTGTGAGGTGCTGCAAGAGTATCGTTCTAATGAAGGAAGTTGATTGGTCTTATAAGAGAGATAGGAAGTGAGAGACGTTGATTGGGCGGCTGTCCAGGCGTTGCCTTAATGACAATTTTTTTTATGGTCAGTGTCGGTCTTGATTAAGTAATTGCACTTATAAAAGAGATAGTAAGAGAGATAGAAATAAATGGGGGGGCGGGGAGAGAGAGAGAGAGAGGGAGAGAGAGAGGAAAATAATTTTGATTTGATATTATTGCGTTTTTTTACGTCAAGGTGGATTCCATTATGCAATAATTGTGCCTTGATCATATTGCGGGCACTTGCTAACTTTAATGGAACGATAATTCCTCATATTTGACTTCTTCTCTTTGTATACTGGTGTTGGTGTTTCTTTATTCTTTGCTCTTTTGTTGCTCTCTTTCTCTCTCTCTCTCTCTCTCTCTCTCTCTCTCTCTCTCTCTCTCTCTCTCTCTCTCTCTCTCTCTCT
>BFEA01000425.1:598460-632863 GCA_003427395.1 Chara braunii | reverse complement strand
ATATATATATATATATATATATATATATATATATATATATATATATATAGAGAGAGAGAGAGAGAGAGAGAGAGAGAGAGAGAGAAAGAGAGAGAAAGAGAGCGAGAGACGGATTCAATTATATAAAAAAACACATTCAAGCATTTGCGGGCGCATCTGCCCATGTTCTGGCGCAAAGTTCATTCTCATTTTGCACATTTTGAGAGTTGTTGGAGGGGGGGGGGGATGCACAACGTCCGACACCAATTTGGTGCACCAAACTCGGCACCAGACTCTCTGACGCCCTCTCTCTCTCTCTCAGTGAACCTGTCATGAAAATGAATCTTTCTCTTTATCGAGGAAGATTCATTCTCATTGGGCATGTATGATTTTTATTTAGTTATTTTTTTCCTGAATGTTGTATGTTTTTTTTTTTGTTTTTTTTTTCAATTTCTTTTACTTTTTCGTGATCTGCTACCGGTTGTCCGAGGCTCGGCAATAAAGTCTGAGGCTTAGGAATGATCGGGCTACCGGTAGTCCGAGCCTCAGAGTTGGTACTTGAGTGAGGTACTAATGGTTTAATAGTTGAGGACCCGTTCTCAGCGCAGGCGAGGAATAACACTACTGCCACTGTCGTGACATTTCTTAACATCGTGGTGTCAAATGCAAAAACAGAGTCTATCCTTTGTCCTTTTAGAGAAAACGACACTTTCCACACCCACACCCTCGTGCAACTATTATTTCTCGTGTGCCCGTGTCTTTGGTTATGTCCATTTAACTACAATCTCGCCCCTGCTATGGATTGGTCGACAACCATATTTTCAACAACGAAATATGAAATACCTAACACACACACACAAACAAACGAATACGCACATACACATAAATACAATTGGTTAGTTATTTTCCCTCCGGTTGTAAGTCTTTCATTATCGTAAATTTACTTGGCCACAAGATTTCGACTCTTCGTGTTGCATGACGGCAACTGTGAGCATATGCACTTGTCAAACAGTGTGTACTTACGTTGTCCAGCTGGTGATTTCTTGCACACCAACTGCTCGTGCACATTGCTCTTCTCTCTGCTCTGATGACTCGCCCATCCTTCTATGCTTCATTTTCAACGTCGCACCCTCAACCATGCGATTTGTGTGAGTGGATTCATCATTGGCATCGTCAACGTCGTTGTCGTCGAAGTTTTCTCAACCTTCGTTGCTCTCTTGTTGTAGGTCGCTCTCATGTTCTTCATATGAATTTTCTTCCTTTGCTGTGTCGGTTCCGCCTTCGTCATCCACATGCGTCTCACGATTCTCTTCTCGCTCCAAAAAACAGGTATCATATGAGGCATCTTGTGAGAGGTGTACGTTCTTCTGATTACTAACCTCCACACCATCCGACCCCCTCATATCAATAATTTCTTTTTTTTGTCATTCTTTTTGTCCAATTCTCCTTTTTTTCATATGCTTAATACCACATTTTTATCGTGCATTGGCAATATGTCCCCAATGTCTTTTCTTCGGCGCATTCGATGGAGAGTGCTCACAGCGCCCGCTATCGAGCGTATCGGTGCCACATGATACCCTTCCAATTGCGATACGCAACATTTTGGAGAATTTCACAAACGAGAAAAAATGCGTCTCTGCCGCTCCGGCCGAGTGCGACAGTCTTACCTCTCGCGAATCCTTACAACAGGATAGGGTCATGCGAGGTACAACTATCCTCCACCTGTAGGGTTTGTCACCATCCCTTGAGTGGGTGTATCCTTACTGAGCTACCGAACCATGTACAAAAGTTTTTCGTATGCAATCGCAGAGGTGACCCAACCAGGAAAAAACCCAGTGAAAGTCATGGGGAGATACAGTTTGCAGGACGAGTGCCTCATATGACGGCAGAAACAGTGAAGTCCACAAGTCGCACTGCTTATTCATCCCGAAAGTTGTGGCCAACCAAAGAAAGAAGCTGCGATGTTTCCATTTTACTGAATTTATATCGCCCTACGCTCATTCACCCCGAAAATCACGACCAATAACACGGTGGGACTTTGGAAAGTTGGTGGTTTAAACCAACAGTACTTCCTAAAGTTGTTGTCGTATCAAATACCCTTATAAGGGTATTTGACGTGCTTTCTGCAAGTCGCACCGGTACCGCCTCGCTCGTCTGACTGCGAGTGGGGGGCATTGACGGCGAGGTGCAGCCATGCGCAGCCTGGGCGGGCGTGACGTCCATTCTCGTTTATTTTTTTTTCCTTTTATTTATTTGTTTATTTTTATTGTTTCTACCCCGGTGGTCGGTCCTGAGGCCATCGTCGGATGCGGATGGTTGTCACTGCAGTCGAGGACCTAGAGCACGGGACAGGCTGAGGAATTCAACGTGCGTGCGAGCCAGCAGGTAAATTAGCCCGCGAGGAGGAAGGGACCGGGGTGGCGTGGGGCCTGCTGCAGGTGCCCAATCCACTGACCACGGTCTGCTGTGAGAAGTTGAGTGTGAGCATGCCCATTTGGCCGCGCAAGATAATGAGTCGTGCCCGGGTGCAGTGGGTTGAAAGCGGTCTGGGGCGTTGTTGGGAGATCAAGGCGGCGCCACGGCAAGCTGCGAATCGTAGGGAACCCCTTCCCGCTTCGGTCTTCAAAATTCTCATTTGTATATTTGCTGCTATCAACAAGTTCTGCGCTGGGACCCGCCTTACCAAAGGCTCACGCTGTAGGCCGGCAGCGGGCCTGCATTCTCCTGCCCACAAAAGGGGCGGAGCCGTGGAGGAAGCGCTTAGGCAGGGCGCTGCAGCGGTACTGCGGGGATCTTATGGGCAGGGCTTATGCCCAGGTGTACCGGAGCTAAGCGACCAGGGAGACTGCACAAGCGGTTATCCGGAAGCTGAAAATTCAGGAATGAAAATTCTGAAGTGAGAGTTTTGGGCAGTCTGAAAATCCTGAATGGTCTTGAAGTGGTGAAAGGTCCGAAGACCCTGAAAACCACCTGTTTAGGTAGGCTGCATCCTGAAGTGGTGAAGGGTGTCCTGAAGTGGTGAAGGGTGTCCTGAAGTGGTGAAGGGTGTCCTGAAGTGGTCAAGTGAGAGTTTTGGGCAGTCTGAAAGTCCTGAATGGTCCTGAAGTGGTGAAAGGTCCGAAAACCATGAAAACAACCCTTCACCACTTGAGGATGCAGCCTGCCTAATCAGGTGGTTTTCAAGATCTTCGGAGCTTTCACCACTTCAGGACCATTCATGATTTTCAGACCTGAATGGTCATGAAGTGGTGAAAGGTCCGAAGACCCTGAAAACCATCTGTTTAGGCAGGATGCATCTTGAAGTGGTGAAGGGTGTCCTGAAGTGGTGATGAAAAATACGACTCTTGTTAACGTTCTCTCGGACACTGAGGGGAGGCGACTGGCTGCAGATAAGAGTAGGCTTGAATCTACAGCTACCACCGAGAGCAAAATCGGGCTTCTCGACCCAGGTTCACGTTGTGGGGATCGCAGATAGGCAGCGCCGTTGTTTCTTTGGTCGTCGCAACCAAAAGCTCGACCGACGGCCGAGTTTAGACCGCGCAAAGGCATTGTGGGACCGTGGTCCACTGGAAGCAGAGGAATAACGGGCGGAAATGCGGTGAAGCGGGGCAGCGGAGAAGATGGGTGAACCTAGATGGGAAGTGCGCCGGGTGCACATAGGGGAAAAGAGCGACGGGATGAAGATGGCGGAAAAGTGAGCGGAGCGCAGCGGAAGACGCATACCTCGCTCGGTTCTTGGTGGAACCAAGCGAGCGAAGTAGTGATTTTGGGGTTTTTGCCCCGAACGAGTGCAAAGGTGAGACTAGTTTTGGGGTTACAGTAGTAGAGTGGGAGTTAGTGAAGAAATGAGCCGCGCAGAGTTATGGCGGAGAGGGGAGAGAAAAAGCTGGTGAGAGAACGGGAGACAGCTCCTTCGATTCTCTGCAAGATCGAACAAGGAAGGATGGTAGGGCGAACTTCTAGGCTGGGGCGACCACGAATCCGAGGTTAGATTAGGTAGGGAGTTGGGAAGTTAGTCGGTGTGAGGGAAAGTGGTTGCGCCGAGGCTATGGAAGAGGTGAAGGCGAATGGAAGGAAAAGCGGCTGTCTCATTCGTTAGTGGGCGGATTCGGGCGAAGGAGGATGCAGAACGAAGGTTTTTGGGCGCTGTGAATTTAATGGCGGTGTCAGTCGTGTCTATAGATTAGGGGTTTGGCCGAGGTTGACACTACTAGTTGCGCCCCAGAGTTAGATTTGTGCACGATAATGCATCTGCCCATGTTTTAGGGGCAGATTCCATTGACGTTTGTCTGTCTGTCGTTTGGCGATGTAACTCAGAGCCATTGTCGGCTTGTTATCGCTCGGACGTTCTCGGCAGTCGCAGGCAACGTGATCACTGCTAGTTGTCGGTTGTGATTCAGCCGTGGGTCTGTCGCTGCGGCTTTGATCCGTTGGCTTGAGGGGACCTGGCCATGCTGGTTGCCGGGTATGTCTGTATGCTTCTGAGCGAAGTTGCAAGCTACGGGCAGGAGAGAAAGAGAGAGAACACGAGGGTGTGCACCGGACAGTGTGCGCGGATGCTGGAGTGAGTGACGTGGTAGCAAGAAGTGTGAGAGCTCTTCCTGTTGAGGATGCGCGTCAGATAGGGAAGGGGAAAGTCGTTGGCCAATGACTACTGCAGTATGGGTTGCGGTAGACAGCAGCAGGTTACTGCAGGGGGCTGGCTGCTGATGCGGATGACTGTGACTGAATGTAGATCCTATGTATAGCCAATCTTGCTACATGGGGTATGCAGACCGCTGCCTTGATTACGCCGGTTGGGCTGCGCAGTCGTCACCTGTGTAAAATCAGAAAGGACTGGGCGCTTGACTTCCGCACCCATTCGAAAGTTGAGGCTGGTGAACTATCGAAGCATGAGTTCAACACCTCCTCCCTTGCGATTCAACCACTCCCCCTACACCAGACTTCCGCCTCCCGTACTGGAACTACAATCAAGTAGTCTCAACTGTCGTACTCAACAACAACACGGCGGTCCGTAGTAATCGTCCAGAACTGCTGTAACAAAACACCCGGCTGGGGCAAGCAGCAGAACGCACAGCAGCGGAACAGCAAATCTGAAGCAGCCTAATACAGCAGGTCGCTGCTCAGCCGATCCCCCCCCCTTTTCCTCTTCTCGCGGCTCGGCTACTCCGGGGGGGGTCGTCAGGGAGCCAACGGCAGGCAGTTGGACTTCAGCTTGACCAAAGTCGTTGCGCGTATGACCATCATTGCGGGGCCCTCCGGCGTATACCGATACCAAGGCCCTCTCTTGCAAGTTGAGTTGTCTCCCTCTTGCATTTCGAGAGTCTCAAACCCCTCATTCTGTCCTTCTTACTCTCAGTCTAGTCCTGGTTATGAGAGGAAGGCGGCAGGCGGGATTGCAACCCGTAGGACCGTAGCAAGACTCTGTGGGGAGTCAACCCACCGATTGCGGGAGCTCTGCCGGAACTCAGGAGGAGTTTTGGAGACAGGGAACTAAAGGGTAACCATTGTTTTCCTTCTATAAACCCAGTTATAACCCATAATTGTATTCATTGTTATGTTTTGACTAAGTATACTGTGTGCATCCCTATTTTGACTTTCAGTTTGACTTTCAGGACACAATCCAGACTAAGTAAAAGAATGATTGTGCAAATTCAGTTTCAGTTTTTGTTGTTTGACTGAAAGCAGGTTGTGGGATTAATTCTAGGGGAAAGATGGGAGAAACGCAGTATTGCATGAGGTTTGACTGGGTCAGTCAAGGGATGGGCCAGTTCCATAAGTTTGGGAAGGCCCAGTGCTGTGTTTATTTTGAATTGCTTGGAGAATCAAACATGTCCCATAAGTTTGGGCGGTCTGATTGCTCTAACTTGCGAGGGATGATTGTGGTTGACTTTTCAGGAACCAAGCATGTCCCATAAGTTTGGGTGGCTTGGTTGCCTTGTTTATTTTGGGTTTCTTCTGTTTCCTTTGGTTCTGAATGGGGATGTCTGAGCATGTCTCATAAGTTTGGGTGGGTCAGCCTTTTCCTGTTTTGGTTTTAAGAAAAATGAACCAAGTGGAGGGCCAGATATGTTCCATAAGTTTGGGTGGTCGTGGTCCAATGCCTCACACATGCTGGAACCCAAAGGTTATAATTTGACTATACTTTATTATTATTTTATCTATGAACATGCTTGTCAGACAGGGTCCCATAAGTTTGGGTGGTCTGAATATAGCATATCACAATCTGAAGAGAGTATAATTAAGAGTATAACTGAGGGTAACTTTTGCCGATTGAGCATTGTTTCTAAGATGAATGGCTCAGTCCTACGCCCGCTTTGAAGACTAAGTTCAGAGAGATATATGCAACCTGACTATTAAACAGTTCAGGGCGATTAGAATGGTCTGGTCATATGCCTAAGGAAGAGAGAAGTAGTTGTGCCCTCTGTTCTGTGTACACTCAATGGCTGGGTCAGGCATGTCCCATAAGTTTGGGTGCCCTGACTTTACGCCTTATGTAAGCTGGGTATAAAGGGATAAATCAGTGAGAGATCATGAACTATTGTTTGATAAGGTTGACTTCGGGATGGTGAGAGTACTTACCTTTGTGGTTTGACCTGCATGTGGCTGAGTGAGATCACTACTTAGTCAGAGTTTCAGTTGATAGGTAGTTGCTTTAGTTGCTCGCCACGTGCTAGAGCCATAAGAGTTAGTTTGAATTCCTACATTTTCTGAGCTAAGTTTATTTTACTTAGATCAATTTCAGCATTTTCTGGGATTTTTTATTATATTTGGTCTTGTATAAATCTTGGTAAGCCACTTCCGCTATGGGAAGCGCTGCCGAAATTTTTACATATCCAAGGAGTTAGACAAACTTTGTCTTTTTCAGGGTTCAACTTTTCTGTCTTTTTGACTTGGTAAAAATCTGGAGAGTCTGCTTTTCTAAAGGGAGTGCTGCCCAAATTTTTGCTTAATCAGGGAGTTAGGAAAAAATTTGACCTTGAGAAGTCAAAGCCATTTTAAATTCCGAACTTAGCTTTGTATAAATTTTGGTAGGCCACTTTCTCTACGTGAAGCGCTGCCAAAATTTCTGCAAATCCAAGGAGTTAATCAAAACTTGACTTTTCAAAATTCAAAATTGTCTGATTTTTATATATGGCTTAGTAAAAATCTGGGAAGTCTCATTTTCTGAAGGGAATGCTGCCCAAAGTTTTACTAATTCAGGGAGTTTGACAAAATTTCTTTTTGGAAGGTTGAAGATTATTTATGTTTTCATATTTAGGCTGATATAAATTCTAAAAAGACACTTTTCCTACGGGAAGCGCTGCCAAAATTTTCTTAGAGGCGATAAATTATATTTTGACAGGTGGCGACTCTGGCGATCCGCTCTGTATGGGGGAGATTCTGCCATAGGTCTACCTTTCTTTGGGCACTTACTTAGAGATAGATCTAGGCTTGGCTACCAGGAGAGTCTTGAGTGAGAACGTGTCACGGGGATTTGATCTCCATACACTGAGGATTTAGCTTGGACATTGACCTGTCGTATGATACATGTCTTCTTTGGGCATTCGATCCAGGATTTGAATTAAGTTTCAACTTGATCTTACAAGGATTATCTTCTGTTATCACTAATAACAGGTCGGTTGGTTGATCGTCGACTTGTCGGGTCATAACACAACTTTGCTTACACCCGACCCCAACTTGATTGCCTTAGCACATGTGATTTGATATGTTTCTTTGAGGGTTTTAATCGGACTTCTTTTAAATGGCCGCGTGCTAGCATAGGGGTTAGACGGCAGCCATAGCTGCCACATAGTTAGTGAGTGTGTATGTGTAGGGTGCGTGTGTGCATGTGGGACATCGAGGGTGATCCGAGTGTGCGAGTGTGTGCGCGAATAAGTTGCTGGCGGATACAGTTGATCGGGTGGGAATCTTTGTCTGGCGCCCTGGACCATAGCCATCAAGACAAGTTTGAATCTGAGATGTGTTCCTAGCCACGTTTTATCCCTGAGATTTGTGTGGGCGTTGTGCTCCAAATTTGAACGTCATCTGTTTCCATGCATGTTGAGCGAGCTGAAGACAAGTCTGATTGCACAAACTTGAGAACCAGAATTATTGCGTCAAAAAAAATACGGGTTCTTCAGATGAACAGTGTTGTCGGACCAAAATTTTTTAAAATGGTTGGCTGCACCAACCCAAAAAAGAAAAGGGGCACCTACATCTGTAGCCAAAACGAGTTCCGAATAGGCAGAAAAAACATGTACCGGCAGGTCACTCACGCGAGACACACAAACTTAAGGTGGGGCAGTTTTTAATAAGTGCGTAGGTCATAACCAGAGGGGTGGGCAGTGACGTTCTGAGGGCCTCAATTTTTTTTTTATTTATTTTTTTAATACACAAGGCTCTGATCTATTGGTGGGGAGAGACACTTGCTGGGAACTGGGCCTAGTGTCCCTATCTTTGAGAAGAGAGTTGAGATTGAGAGGGTTCCCGAGGCACTGGTTTTTCAGGGGCCTTCGGGAAATCTCGGCAGGCAACAAAGAAGGGCTGGACGTTTGGAGTGAAAATTTTGAGCTTGGATTGAGTACTGGAAACAAGCTGCCTAGGAACAACTTGATTTGCTACCATACCACGCAAAACAAGAAAGGGGTAGGCTAGCTTGCTGTGTTTTAGGCCTGAAGTAACACTGGCTGAACGAATTGTCTTCTTTTCCTTTTTCCTTTCTTTTCTTTTCTTTTCCGTTCCCTGGCTATTGCTTTCCATCTCTGCGTCCAGTATCCCCAACACATCTTCTGTTTCTGTCTTTTCCACTGCGACACAAACCATATCTCCAGACTGCCCATCTGATTAGAGCCCTGACTCGCTGCCTATTGTCAACTAGCCACGTGCCATCTCCTCCTTCCATGAGCGTACATTACTTTCCCGGGTGACGTTGCCAGGCCGTTTCCTTTTCTCCCCTCATCTCGAGCATCTCTTCTCGCATCACTCCCACATTTCTTTCTCCGTGCCTCCCGATTGTAGGCTGCCACCCTCCCCGCAACCACTGACCTGCGTTTGCTTCTCTGTTTTTTCCTTCCTGCCTCTTCTGTCTTTTCCCAAGCCTTATTTTTTCGCGCTCCCTCCTTTCTCCTTCCCTGCCTATCTCTGTGCGCTGCTTTTTCCCGCCTATTTCTGTATTCTGCTCTTCTCGTCCTCTTCTCGAAGGCACTAAGGAGGTACGACTACGGGAAACTTGATTAAGGTTTCGATCATGGCCAAACATGTTAGTTCAACCCACTACTTAAAGAGAATACACACCGCATTATGCAATGCGCTTTATGATCAGCCACCTGATGATGATCCCAGTCCGGCGATGGGGTCGACACCGGTCGGGGCCACGCCGACACTTCTATGCCCGCATTTTTTTCATATCATTCGAGTGGAAGTTATTCAGCGCTACCATTGTGTCCTCTCTCTCTCTCTTTCTTTGTTACATGTTGCGCCTGCATACGAAGGCCATTTTCCAGGCCCTACGTCCTTCAGGCTAAAAGCCTGAATTTCAGGCCGAAAGCCTGAAATTTAGGGCCTACATGCCCCGTGTCTGTTCAGCTCGAAAAGCTGGAAACAGGGGCCTACACGCCCTGTGTCGTTTCAGACTAAAAACAGCATGAGCCTTTTTAGCTTGAAACAAAGGGTCATTTTCAGGCCCTCATCAGACCGACCTGCCCCGAAACTCAGGCAGCAAACCAGGGTTTTAGGAACATGCTATTTTTAGCCTGTTCCCACGACAGCTGCAGCGCTAGCCCCTGGCTCAGTTCAACATGGCAAGAGCAGCCTCCTGGACTACCCGCCCTGCAACTGCAGGCAGTCGGAGGCAGTTTGGAGGTAGGCCGAGATAGTACATAGGGACTTCCCATGCACTTCACGGGTAGGCAGGAGGCAGTCAGTAGTCTTCAGGATTCGGCAACAGCACTCTGGAGGAGCGCTGTAGGAGTAGTGGTAGCGTTAGCATTAGTCTTCAGCGCTCGGCGCTAGTAGCGTAGCTGTAGTCTTCAGCGTTGGGCGCCATAACCTGGTAGTACTAGAGAGAGAGAGAGATTGGGCGGAGGCCAGGGATACTTACCTGCAGCGCCGTTGCTCCAGCTTCGTCTTCGAGGTACCTGCATCACAACGCCAACTTCACAGGTTAGTGCCTGGCTCGTGAGAGAGAGAGTTCTTCTTCTTTCTCTCCTCAGTCCACCGTCTCCCTCTCACCCTCTCATTATCTGACTTCACTGCATCAGCAGACTACGAGAGAAGGAGAGAGAGAGAGCTTGGTGACATTGGATCCAGACTCGACTTTTGGGCTTCGGACATTTCGACGAGGGATTATTTGGGACTTGTAACAAAGACTTGGTGTTGACGACATTCCCATCTCTCCCCCTCTTCTTCGTCTAATCCCCTCCTCTTTGTCTGTGTATGTCTGGACCTGGCGCTTCCTTCCTGTGTATAGTGCCAGGCTCCTTCACACCTTGTGATGAGCATGATGTATGTTTGGTCTGCGTCGAAACATTGATTGGGCTAGTCATTAGTATTCTAGCATTCTGCTTCACTATCTTGTTCTACATGAAAAGGGGTCAGTCCTGGTCAGGTCAGGATTTGTATCTAAGTCTTCCCTGTGCTATAAAGCACTTTTCTGTATGTATCGGACTGCACATTGCTTGTTGAGATTCTACTTGCACTGCATTGTCCATTCAGTCCTTTTCATCACATTGCGGATTCTCGGTTTTGTATGTACATCGCCCAACTGGGCATGTAACTCTCTCTCTCTCTCTCTCTCTCTCTCTTCCCGTGTCGGAGCTCGTGGATGTAACCGGGCTGAATGAACTACTTGTCGGGTTTATGACTGATCCTGACGTTTTCGAAGTGTCGAATACCGGGGCCTTCCCCTGGTATTGTGCTGCTGGCACTATATATCGACTACTAATAGCGCGTTAACCACCTTGATGATCGCGGGGTGGTGGATTCGCACGGTTGAAGACTGGCGAATCAGGACTGTTTGCAACTCTACAAGACGTGTAGAAGGTTAGAGCCGGCATCTCTCGAGTTTCTTTTCCCTTCCTCTCTTTCTTTCTTTCCTCTTGCTCTTCGTCTTTCTCTGTTTTCTTATTCTATCTACCATGCTTGCACTCCATCTTTGTTTTCACATCAATACGTGACACGTTTACGGCACCTAGTGACCAATTGGCTTCGGCTGCTAGACTTGGATTGATACTGAGATTGCGCAAGAGTCCTCCCGCATCGATTGGTGAGATGGGGGATAATTTTGTCCCATACGGAGCAAGCAGCAAGGACACTGGGCTAGGAATTGCCCGTATCCACGGCGTGATGACGGACTGATGTGTGGGAGACCTATTTCGGGGCCTGGGTATGGCCCTCCGTCATCTCGCGGACAATCTTTGCTTCCACCCCCACCCTCTCAATATGCACCTATCGGGCCCCCAGTACCAACCCCCTCAGTACCTAGCAATTCCCCTCCTCAATATACCCCCTCTGCTCCTCCTCTGCCCGCTGCAGCACCCTCCTCGTTGCCTGCTCAGATCACTAGTCCTCACGACGGCACTTCGTCCACTGCGATTGTTCCTTACCAACCACATCAGAGCACACCGTTTCAAGGGTCGTCCAGCTGGAACAACTGGAATTCGACATCGAGGGATGGGGAATTAATGGCGCTGGTACGGGAGATCTCACACGATAACAGAGAACTAAGGGACATTAGAAGATTGGAGAATGAATGAAGAGGGAGGGAGGAACAGGAGGGATTGGCAAAGGAAGCTGAGGCAAAAAAAGCGGAAGAAGAGGCGGAGAAGGAAGCGGAAAAGGAGGCGAGGATTGCAAAAATGATGAATGACTTAAGAAGTGAGATGGAAAAGCAGAGGGAGGAGGAGAACAAGAAGTTGTGGGAGAAAATTGATAAATTCAAGGGTACTGAATTAGTTGAGGGAGAGAAAGCTAACGGCGAGAATAAGAAGCGAGGTGCCACTGGCCAACCCTCCAACTGTCAAGAGAGGGTGAATGAGATTGGATCACTCGATGCTGGTCTGCTGCTGATGAATCTTGACTTCGTCCCGCGGGCGCAATTGGAACAAAGCAAGACGATGGAGCGTCAACAGGCGCAACAGAATGCCATGTTTGAGCGCATGTTGGGGATGATGGAAAGATTTGAAGCTTCGCAGCGAAGCAGTGCTGCACCACCATTGAAAACCACGACTGGCCCAACCGCCAATATAGGTCGTGGTGAGCAACTCAGGCATCAAAACCTCCTGCCTTTGAATGCAAGGGCTGTCCCACCTTCTGCGCCTCCTGCTGAACCTGCTCCTACTGTGCACCAGGATGTGCATGTCAACAACGGTGGACGTGTTCACCACCCACCTCCAGTACAACCCGCTGCAGCCATGGATCCTCCTCCCCCTTCCCCCAGACCCCCCGGACCTTCCTCCTCCAGACCTTCTCCCCCACCTTCTCCCCCTCCTCACTCCCCTCCTCCTTCTTTGCCTCCTTCCCCTCCACGTGCTGGTCCCTCTATACGTAGGCGGACGAACAGAGTAGTTTTTTGGGAGCCAACCACAGGAGGGACTAATAGGCCCATTACTTGCAGTATGGCAACTGCCCAGGACAGACCTGACCATCAGATCAAACACCAACTGCTGAAGGATCGACGGGCCGCCTTACTGATGTTTTTGCCTCGGCAACAGGAACAACAAGACGTATGTCTGGAATCCTCCCAGCTGTTCGGCTTGACACACCATCAGGTCTTGGATTCGATAGAGTTAGAGAAGGAAGGACGGCGGTAGTGGCCAATCCAAGCCTTGGGGGTAGAAGGCAGTACCACGAAGACATGGAGAAAGAACTGATGCTAAAGTACAAACAGGAGCTTGTGGAGCTCTGCAATAAATCAAAATTAAGTACCATAATAAGGAACAGGCTGTGGCAGATCTTACGGCTATTAGGGTGAGGGACGCCGAGTACGGGGATGAAGAGGAGGAGGTGGATGAGGTAAGCGCAGCAGCAGAGGAGACTTAAAAAGAGAATCCTTCTTGAGTCCTACCTACAACCAAACTGGTTATGGGATCAGGTCTGTAGACTCCGTGAGGTAAGGATGAGGGAGGAACTGCAGGGAGAGAAGAAGAAGGCATTGGAACAACACATGGGATTGTTTGTACTGCTGTTGATTGTGTCCGGACAGATCGCATTGGGAGAGAAATTTATTGGGCATTGGCTTGACTCTGTTTACAAGGGCTACGATATTTGTGAAGGTAACGGTTGCTGCATCTATGTTATGATCTCGCGCTGGTTAAAGGCAACATATATTGGTTCGACTAGCAGAAGCATTTATGAGAGATTGGATGAGCGCACCCTGTCGGGGAATCACATGTCGGATAGACGGAACCACAAGCTTAGGAAGTGGTTGGCATCGAAAGTATGGGAGAACTATGTTGCCATTCCACTGGTCTCGGTTTCTCAGGATGAGCTATGGGTTGTTGAAGCATTGTGTATTGCTAGAGGGGGCTCATTCTGAACACACAGAGAAAATCCAGACGAAGCAAGTCACGAAGGAAAGGAAAAAGGGAGTGTAGAGCTTATCTGAGAAGGAGGCTTGGAGATCGTGCTGTAATGAACCCAGTAGGTAAGATACTCACCAGATGTTGAAATACAAAGTAGCTCAATTCTGAACAATGTCCCCAATAATCATGAATGTGATCTCTGATACACTGTCTCGTTTCCAGTAGACGAAGATAGTGGAGGGGGAATGGACAGAGTAGAAAGTCGAAGAGAAAGTAATCATCAATGACCACACAGAGAGTAGCCTAACATTCCCCACTCCTTCTCCGGGCTTCCCCGCACCTCCACGTCAGCAGAACAGTATCTAGTAACGAGCCTGACAAATCCTGATCACATTGAAGTGCCACGTGGCACAGTTCTCTAGTGAAGACGTTGGAGATAATCAACAACGCATAGTATCGACATCAACTTCAGGTAAGTATCCTGATCCTCATCATCCACAAATCCTGATCTCCGTTCTTGTCGCGTCCAATCACCAATGTAGACAGCGTGGCCAATGCCACCTCAGCGATGAAGATAAGTGGCATGTGCCACATCAGTAATAAAGACAGGTGGCATGCACGACATCAGCAATGGAGACAGGTGGCATGCGCCACATCAGCAATGGCTGGCGCTCAGCAGAGAAGGCGCCAGCATGCTCCCTCAGTCCCACGTCGTTGCCCACAGTGCCAGCGCACAACCAGTGTCAAGCCAGCCAACGTCAAGCCAGTGTCCAACTAGCGTCAAGCCAGTGTCAAGGCAACATAGCCAGACTGAATGTTGACTCCCTGGAGACCAAGCCTTATGTAATGTTTGACGAGGCTGACCGGCCTCAGGTCTCCCACTCACGGTGACTCAGATTTACTCGCCGCCGAGGGCCTCGATTGCGTATAGTTGTAGGCTTCCACTTGGTCCTGATGCTGTTGTAGTACCTGTATACAAACAAGTGAGTGTGTCTGACAGGCGTCCTGGGATGGGTCCGTATTGACTTTGACTGTTGGGCCTCAGGCAGTTGACTGAAGTCAACTGTTGGGCACTTAGGCCCGGAGGGGTCTTTTGCCCATTCGACCTCACGGCTAGAAACCGGGGTCGCGGCTTGTGGGCCCTTAGTCATTCAATGAGGCATAATGAATGAGTTATTGCAGGTCGCGGCTTGTGGGCCCTTAGTCATTCAACGAGGCATAATGAATGAGTTATTGCANGAGGCATAATGAATGAGTTATTGCAGGTCGCGGCTTGTGGGCCCTTAGTCATTCAACGAGGCATAATGAATGAGTTATTGCATTCCTGCCGGCCAAATTTTTGAGTTTCATCACAGAAACACATTGATCTCCCGCGTTCATATGCAACAACAATATCAACAGCAGGAGGTAACAATTCTTTCGTACTGAACCATTTAGCCTTAGACGGAGGTTGAGACTTGAATTGTACCTTGTACTGCTTCTGTGGTCTTTCTCTGCCACCTGTAGAGAAGTAACCATGTTCCATAATCTTTTTGACTTCATATCGTCCATTCAGGGAGGGCGGGAACATAGATGGCATGTTAGGAAAGTTATCTCCCTCTACATACGGTAATAATTTAGACGCGTGAAAAACAGGATAAAACCTTAGGTGTGGGCGTATATCTATTCGGTAGGAAGGTCCATCTGCATCCCCAATCACCTTGAGAACTTCCCAGGGTCCATAATAGATAGGCAACAATTTTTTAGACACATTTTCTTCTAGGGAAAACTCTTTAGACTTAACCTAGACAAAATCTCCTCCTTGAAACTGTGAAGGTGTGCAATGTTTATTGACCTGCTCAGTCATCTGTAGCTGGACGTTTTGTATGTTCTCCTTGACTTTTTTGATGTCTTCTTCATACAAAACTGCAAATTCACGAGTTCCTGGGGGTAGCCTTTGAATTTGGTCCCTGGTTAATGCATCAATGGGACGTCTAGGCTTCCGACCTTTATGCAGTGCATTAGGCCTTCTTCCTGTAAGAATATGTACATTGTTATTATAGGCACAAGTAATCTTAGGTAACTTCTCATCCCAATCTATTTGATCGGGTCATACATACATGCGCAACAGTTGCTGATGCAAACGATTCATCTGTTCAGTTTGGCCATTCGTTTCATGGTGTCTTCATGACGACATGGTCAACCTGGTGCCATAGACTTCCATCAACTTTTGCCACTTTTGGCCCTTCGAGTCTTCGACCTCACGGCCAGAAACCTGGGGTCGCGGCCTATGGGCCCTTAGCCATTCAACGAGGCATAATGAACGGGTTATGGCAGTGGCTTTGATCGCAGTAGTCCCAGCATGATATGTTGGTCTGTAGCAACAGGAAGTGCTATGTGTGACAAAGGAAAACCTGAGATTTTGTCATTATTTTCGGCACTTAGTAATGCAGTTCAGTCCTGTGTTTTTTCGGCTACTATTAGAAATAAGGGCGGCTGTCTCTTCCTTGACAGTTGGGGAAGGCTAAATAAAAAATTTGGATGGTTTATTATCGAGCAAGGGGATAGTAAATTATTTTTGAAAGATGCTAAGGAATTTTTTATTGTAGGTTTTTTTTTTACTATCTTGCATATCCGAATGTGGAATAATGCTACGCAACATCGGAAGATTGTGCTGCTCTCTCTACGACAGCTCCCTGCGCCAAGAAAATTGTTGTACAAGTTCGAACGCAGTGCACTGTTAAGACTGTACAACTGCATTGAGTTTTTCAACAACGAGAGGACCAGGGCAATATTGAAGGGTGTTGTGGGGAGGGTCGTGAAAATTAAATGTGTGTTTAATTGTTTAAAAGTTGTTATGATTAAATGTGTTTTTTCGGATAATATACCTAAGCGCGATATTATCGATTTGGCAAAGCAACAGATTAAGAGGCGTTGTGAGCCTCCGTGCGCCGCTGATTTTGTCATCTCCTGTGTGAGGTTCGTCTGGTCAGGGCCAAAAAACTACTGGACATCACCTTCACAACCACAAGCAGGTTGCGAAGGGACCTGTGTCTGAATGTTTTTGTTTGATGAGGGCCTATGGGCTCCCAACTAATGAAGAGGGTCATGTGGTGTGTCGCTTTTCGGAGTTTGCCGATATTCTTGCTTTTATGACTAACTCCCGTAACTGCTTACTTTGCGAGCGCGTCCCCTCTACTTCATATATCAGAAAGATCGTGGAAACCGGTCTGTTGCACTACCCTGGATCACTGCACTTCCCCAACCGCGTTGTCAATAAGCGTCTGACGGATCGGTCTCCGGAGGGAGAAGACAAACTGGTTTCGCTGGGTTGATCGGAAGGAGCGGCTGAAAGATTTTGTGATCTTCCCTATTGATCACAACATAGGAGACTCGCTAGTATGCTGTAAAGGTATCTATTTCCGGGCTTTGGGCAAGTTGTTTTGGGAGAATTAAGGGTTGGAGGTATTACACGCTGATACGTGCGGGATCCTAGAAACATGTCAGGAGAAGTACATTGCCATCGGGGGCATGAAGATCGCTGCCTGGAACCCCAAAGGATCACTTGGCTGTTGCTACGGCATTCCAAAACATAAGGACGTATCCAGGTGGCGAGCGATTTCACCTTTGTTTGCTGAGCCTAGCATTAGAGTATGTAAGGTGGTCTCCAGGGCTATCAAATTTCTCTTCTGGAATCGTCCCTCAGCATCCCATTTCAATCTCAAATCCACCTCACTTCTCAAAGGGAGAATTCAAACACTGAATAAGCATGCTTCCAGACTGAAGAACGGCTGCCTGTTAGGAGCCTGCTTTGACGTGAAAGAGATGTTCACTCAGTTGGCACACAAACCGATCCTCAAAGCTGTTGAGTGGGTTTGCGAGATGTCCATTGGGCAAGGACACAGAGGAGTACGTGTTAACAAGATCGGAAAAGGTGCTTGCTTCTCTGCAGGTTTCGGTGAAAAAGGATGGGTGTCTGTGGATTTTTCACTGATTACTGAGTTCGTTCGATTCGATCTAAATAACACGTTTGCCAGTGTTGTTGTCAAGGTTATTAGACAGACGGTTGGGATCCTGATGGGGGAAAGTTCAAGTCCTGCACTCACTTGCCTGCTTTGTTCGTACAACGAGTGCATGTTCCTTGAGTCAATAGGCACCGAACATATATTTTTTTCCGGAATTAGACTGATGGATGGCGTCAGTATTTTTGTGCTTCTGCCAAAGCTGAACGGTGAGACGTTGTGCAAAGCGGCATCGCTGCTTGAGAAGTTTCAGTCCACATATGATTCAAACCTCTCCTTGGTCAGGACTGATGGGGGGACAGGCAAATGGGATTTTCTTGGGTGTTCTATCTTGTGCTCTGCTATGCCTCCCAGCGTGGAATGTGTGGCTACGACCAAGAACCAGGCAACTGTTTGGAGCGAAAAGCCCATCTGTGTCCAGTCCTCCAAGGACTTTTGGTCGTTCGGGCCTACACAGTTTAAAAAGGCAGCAGTTAAATGCCAGTTGCACAGGATAATAGCCCGCTCCTCAGATCACAGGGGAGTGGGCTTGGCGTCCCTGTCTTTGAGACGAGAGTTGAGATTGAGAGGTTTCCCGAGGCACTGGTTTTTCACGGGCCTTCGGGAAATCTCGGCAGGCAACAAAGAAGGGCTTGACGTTTGGAGTGAAATTTTTGAGCTTGGATTGAGTACTGGGAACAAGCTGCCTAGGAACAGCTTGATTTGCTACCGTACGATACAAAACAAAAAAGGGGTAGGCCAGCTTGCTGTGTTTTAGGCCTGAAGTAGCACCGGTGGAACGAATTGTCTTCTTTTCCTTTTCGTTTTCTTTTTCCTTCATTTTATTTTCTTTTTCGTTCCCTGGCTGTTGCTTTCCATCTCTGCGTCCAGTATCCTGCAACACATCTCCTGTTAACTTTCTGTCTTTTCCACTGCGACACGAACCATATCTCCAGACTACCCATCTGATTAGCGCCCTACCCACTGCCTATTGTCAACTAGCTACAGGCCATCTCCTCCTTCCTTACTTTCCCAGGTGACATCACCAGGCCTTTTCCTCTTCTTCCCCCATCTCATAAGTCTCTTCCCGCGTCACTCCCACGTTTCTTTCTCTGTGCCTCCCGATTGTAGTTTGCCACCCTCCCTGCAGCCACTGGCCTGCGTTTGCTTCTCTGGTTTTTCATTCCTGCCTCTTCTGTCTTTTCCCAAGCCCTGTTTTTTCGTGCTCCCTCCTTTCTCCTTCCCCTCCTATCTCTGTGCTCTGCTCTTTCCCGCCTATTTCTGTGTTCTGCTATTCCCGTCCTCTTCTCAAAGGCACTAAGGAGGTACGGCTACGGAAAACTTGATTAATGGCCAAGTATGTTAGTTCAACCCACTACTTAAAGAGAATACGCATGACATTATGCAATGCGCTTTAAATTATCATCAGCCCCCTGATGATGATCCTAGTCCGGCGATAGGGTCGAAACTGGTCGGGGCAATGCTGACGCTTTTTTTTTTTTTTTTTTTTCTCCCCCCAACATAGCAGGGCCTTATGGTCCTGGCTCCATATCCATTCTGGGGAGCATCAGTCCGGTTCCTTTCCCCCAGCAAGTCGTAAAGTACAAGAGTTCACACCCCAATGCTTCCTTCCGTCTGGCCGAAGGACCCCTGAACAACATTGATTGCTCCAGCCATATGGAGGATTGACTGTCAACTTGCCATCCCTCTAGGAATCCTCTCAGCTATTGCTAGTATTTGCTACCCTTTGCTGCCATATTGAATCTGTGAAAACAAGATTCCTCAAGGACGAACTACTGAATTCTTCCATTCCTTTACATGCTGTCGTCCCCTGAGCTCTTTTGTGATCTTTTCCATGTGAAAAATCGGCTGCCGCCTGTCGCTCATGTATCTTGGACGCTCTTCTAGGACCAGATTGGAGTTGGTTCCTCGTGTACTTGGGTATTCCGCTGAGAAACTTGACCGAATTATGCCACTCTTTCCATCTTAAAACCTGCCCATTCAGCCATGCCACTTTGCCGACTACCAACCGGACCCGTTCGAATTTGGCAAGTGTCACCTGTTCTGCCTCCGGACTGTTTTGCATCCACAGTTTGACCTTCCTCCAATGACACAGGATTTCTGCTTCAATCATCTCTTTGGTTGTGGCCTACACTTTCTCCCGTGGATTCTTCGTGCCATCCAGAGTTCTGCTGCATCTCTCTTTCTGTATTGCCAGAGCGTGACCTTGCGTACCATACCGAACCAGATTTTCTCCAACTTGTCAAAATTAGAGGGTAAGTTAGTCCAGAGGAGCAGTTGAAGGGGGTGTTCTCGGAGGGGAGACGAGAATAGACTATCCCATAGGGCTGCTGCTCTTGCCCAATAATCTGTAGCTTCTTTGCAGTTAATCAGGCAGTGTATCAAATCTTCCTGTTCTTGGTCTGATAAGACTGTGCAGACATCTGTGCCGGTTGGATCGTTCTTTCTTCTTCTAACATGTAACCACTGGTTGACCGGTAGAGCAACGTATATTATGAGCCACCGCATGCTGCTGATTTTTATGGGTCTTATCATTTTATATTTTCTTCAACGGAATTTTTGCTATCAGGTCTGCCTCAGAACCAATTAACTTGTGCCATCTTCCTTTGATGATTGGGTCTGGGTCCTTGGTTTTTAACAGCATTTTATATCCTAGCTTAACTGTGTAATCAGAAATTGGGATTGGTGTTTTGGTAGTTCTGTTTCGGTCGGAGGGCCAAGCCCATTCTGAGGGGTCAAACTCGAGGTCTTGAATTGCTGTCCTTATTTGAAATATTTGTTTTGGCCAGAGTCCTAATGCTCTCTTTTTACGGAGCATAAACACATTCAGCACTACTCTTTCTGGGTTGATATTCCGGATATACAACTCGTCTGGCTTGGTCTTCAGGATCGGGAAGGATGTGAAGACATCTCTTGGACTTGAACCTGAGATTCGATGGGAAAATTGGTAGGCCCTCTCATGGGAGGTGTCCTGGATTGAGATTCCCCACTTACCCGCTTTCTACGTGAATTCCTCCTTTAGTAGCTCAACCCAGCCCCCAGGGATGCTCTGTATAATCTTTTGCAAGTTTTCATCCCTGTGGTGGCAGCCTTTCAGTCGAACTTTGATCTCGTTTTCGTCCAACCAGTTCTTCCCCTACTCGCCAGACCCCTTGTGTGATCCACGATAGCCATCTGTTGCCTCTGGCGGAGAGTGTCCACAGGTGGTCTCCCTCATCTCTGATCCAGGGGTTCCCAAAGAGAGGCTGGCTGAGCACTTCCTCTTTGGACCTGGGTTTGTTTCGTTTCTCAGGCATGATCTATCTTCAGATACGTATTAAGGGCTGTGCAATAGGGGGGAGGTGTCTGGTTCAGAATAGGGGGGGGCGCGAATTCTGTTTCTTCTCCACCTTCATCTTGGATTCCAGTCTTTGTTCATGACCCAGAACGGTCCGGACATGTTAGTGGGGGACTCCGTTGGGGCCAGATTCCTGATGTTGTCTTGTGCTAGTTTGTTCCATGACAATGACTGTTTAGTCAGTAGCTTAATGACCCACTTAATTTCCAGGGCTTTCGTTTCTTGTTTGGGGTCAATAATGCCTAGTCCCCCCTGTGATGGTTTCCTTGTGATGTAGTGTCAGGCTATCTTTGGAATGTAGTTCTCTTTGTTAGGGTTCCCTGACCATAAGTAGGCTCTGACTTTCTTGTTTAGGTCTTTGATGGTCTGTTCTGGTATAGTCCAAATTGAGGCTATGTACCACATCATTGAGAATATGGAGGTGTTAATGGCAAGTGCCCTACCCAGTAGTGATGTAAATGCTTGATTCCACTTTCCCATTTTGTTAATTTGACCGGCTAGGAGATTTTGTGCCATCTGGGGAGCGGAGCCGTCCTTTGTCTCTTCGATTCCCTAATATCTGGTTGGTTCCTCCGGTTTCTCCCAGGACATCTGATTCTTTGGTCCTTGAAGTTGTGGGATGGGTTCGTCAGATAACCACCACCCTATAGTCTTTACCCAATTAATCTTCATTTTTGATGCCAGTCTAAACGCTTCCATTGCTCTGACTAAGGCTGCCATGGATGAGTTGGAGGTTCATATCAACACCGTTAAATCATCTGAGAACATGACAACTGTAGGAAATACGACATGGTGTGAGGAGCCCACATTCATTTCAGGGAGTTTTTGGATAGATGGGCCTTTGCGGAGGAAAGAGGCTATGGCTTCCATAATGAATAAGAAAATAGGCGGTGCTAACGGATCACCTTGTCTTATCGACCTGGAGATTGGGTAGCCTTCAGACAACAAACCGTTGATCTGGACGCATCCAGAGACATTGTTGTACAAGACTCACACCCATTTCTTGAAGTTGGGACCTACCCCCATTCTTTCCATACTTGCTTCGAGGAAATCCCAATTTACTTGGTCGTAGGCTTTTTCAAAATTGAAAAAAAGAATCGCTGTGCTGATTTTTTTTCGCCATCACTTTCTTGGATGCCTCCTTGAAGGTCATTACATTGTCCAGGATGTACCTACTTGGTATAAAACCCGACTGGTCTATGTGGAAGCATTTGTCGATCACATCCAATATGCGGAAGGCGCCTTGACAAGTATTTTGTAGGGAAGTTTAAGTAAGGATATAGGTCTGTCGTTTTTTATGTTTTTTCAACCACCCTTCTTATAAAGAAGTGTGATCACATTGGTACTGAGAAGTTCGCCCATAACCCCTTTTTCCCAGCTGTCGTTGTAGAAATTAATGAGGTAAGATCCCAGTAGGGGCCAAAATTTCTCCCAGAATTCCTTTGTCAGCCCGTCGAAGATAGGGGTCTTGTTATTGTTCATGTTCTGGACTGCTAATTGAAACTCTTCTATGGATAATGGTTTATCCTGTTTGCTTGTTTGCTCATCAGATATTGTCCTGTCTTGGTATTGTAGCATTTTTTATCTGGCCGCTCGGGTATTGAGAGGGGTGGTTGTTGGTGTTTTAGATCGATACAATTCCTTATAGAAATTCTTTGCGATCTCTAGCATCCCTTCACTGTCTGTGCAAGTTGCCTGCTGCCCTAATAACTCCTTCAAACCCTCTATTGAACTCAATCTGTTGTTTGCTTTTATTATTGAGAAGAAATGCTTAGATATCTGTTCGTTCAATTCGAGGTCAGTCATCCTGGCTCTGATCTGGAGTCCTCTCAGTTCCCACTTACGCCAGACAGCCAGTTCTTCTCTTGTCCTTTCTAAGGGCGTCGTTAGACACTCCTCGGGGTATCCTCGGGCTCCGAGGATGAATCCTTGGAAAAGTTTTGGGTTTTATTGTCTTCGTTACACTCATCCTTGGAGCATCGGTTTTAGGACTCATCCTTGGAGCAATGTCAGAAAAATAAAAGGAAAAAAAAAAGAAAAAAAGTTGTGCTTCAGGCTTTCAGCCAATGGGGTGCCGCCACAATCCTAATTCTCGATTGTAACGTCTCTCTACATGCATGCCCTCTCCTCACCATGAAACACGGATCCTCGGGCCCCAAAGGACCTCGCGAGGTCCTTTGGAGCCAAGGACGATTTGGCTGGGAAATCCTTGGAGCCCAAAGATTTATCCTCAGAGTGTTTTCACATTTCATTTCCGATTCCATCTCCGAGGATAGGTGGAAGAAGACAAAATCCTTGGAATCACGTCCCCGAGGAGTGTTTAACGACACCCTAATACTTTTGTGTACATTGGAGAAGAGGGGTGGTGGCCAACTTGTTTTCTGCTACTCTGAGGGTCGTTTTGAGCATCACTTTCCTACTTTTCCTGTCGTTGGCCATATTCCTTGATATTCTAGCAGTTGTTTTGGCTAGCTTGAGGTAGCTTTTTTGGAACCACTCCTACCTGTCCTGACCTGTGATAAGGCTTCCTTTGAGATTTTGCCAGCTAGTCGACATCCCCTCTTGGAATTCTTGACTTAGTAGGAGAGAGATATTCAGTTTGTGGAAACTATGTCCCTTTTGAATATATTGGTCGAAGCTGATGATTAGCTCAATTGGTTTATGGTCAAGGTTTGGGTATGGCGTTCATGCCAACACGTCTGCTTCATTGACTGTCCCAATGAGGTGGTCAGGAATGAGGAAGTCATCTATGCGAGAGAATGTCGTATGGCGGGTGTGATTCTTCTTGACAGGTGAGAAAACTTTGGTAGTAGGGTGTAAAATGGGAAAGGGGTCTACAAAGTTGTGGTCTAAGATAAGTTTTTGGACGGGAGCTGCTTCTTGAGACGACTGTGGTAGAGCTGCTCTGGATATACGATCGTTGGACGGGTCCAGGGTAGCATTCCAGTCTCCCCCAATTAAGTAGGCTTGTAAGGGAGGAATTAGGTGACCTATAGACTCGATAAAAGCAGATATGTCATTATGGTTATTGAGAGCGTAGACATTGATCACTCTGAGTTCTTCTTCTTTCCATCTTAAGTCCATGAAGCACCACCTACCCTCGATTTCGTCAGATCCCGTGTTAATTATTGTCCCTGCACTGCAAAACTTGGAGATCTTTGGAATTAAGATTGCAGTTCCTTTCGTGCCTGAATTGTTGTCTGGGGCCCAAACCGCATCCTTGATCCCTCCCCCCTTTCTCATAAAAAAATTATGAATTTTTCTGTGATCGTTATGGTTCGTTAGATGAGTCTCTTCAAACATTATAATGTTTGTCATTTTGTTGTTTTCTTGTTTGAGGCCTCTAATTATGTCATTTAGTTTGTTTTCCTTACTCAGGATGTTTCCTAACCCATTGACATTCCAGCTGCGTATGGTGATACCTTGAGTCTTCCAATTGGGTTTGGGGGCCTGTTGATTTGCTTTATTCCTAAGCCCCTCCATGTTGAGGCCCTATGGTATTTGGACAAGCAGCTTAATCAATTCAGGAGGTTCCCGTGTCCGGGGAGATTGAGGCATTCGGTCTGTCTCGGGTGGGTCCACTTTGGTTCCCGTCCCGAGATCCTCGATCTTATATTCTCCTATGCTGTTACTGGCCTGATATCCAGGGGAACCCAAGAGGTCCTGGTCTGTGCGCTCGTCGCCAGCCCAGTCCTCCATGTCCTCCTCCTGGAAGTCATCCTTGTAGAAGCAATCCAGATCCATGGCATATGCTCTGGCCTCCAGGTCTGCATCGTCGTTCAATGTGTCGACTCCGACAATGAGGCTACTGATAGCTCCACCGGGATTCCCAGTCTTAACAATACACTGGAGGGAATTGCAGTCATTGTGTTTCGTGATCTCCACATCATGCCTCTCTTTAGTCTTGTTTCCTCTGGCATCTTGGCGATCAGGGGGGTGAATGAGCTTTGTCTGGAGACTGTTGGGTCAGTAAGGGACTCTCGCTTATCTTCATGAAGCGCAACCTTCTCTTGCCCCCCACAAAATTCCGCTGAGCCTTTGTTCTCATACACGCCCAACGGACAAGTGTCAATAATTTTCTCCCGGATTATCGACGTCGGATTCTGACCCTCTTCAAATAGAGGGATTGCAAATGACACCTCCGTGGATACTTGCCATTCGCCGGTTCCCTCTACATACCGAGCGGCTAACAGAGGCCGCAGTCCCATCATAGTAAGTCTGACCGATCTGGCTTGTTGAAGTACGTGTGGGGCTTTACCCTCTGCTCTGTGCTGCAGGGATGTGAATTCCGGCGTGTATGCCGCGTTGAGCTTCTTCAGTTTTTCTGCTTGGGCCTCAATGACTGCGAGATCCAGCTCGAGGTCAGCACGTTCTGTTTTCTTACCATTTTCTGTCTGACCGGGGTTGACTTCATGTTTCTTTTGTGCTTTGGCAACTCTCCATTTCTTCGGGCAAAGATCTTGGAAAGGTTCGTCAGGATCCGTGTTTTTCTCTTTTGTGCCCAGATGACCATGTTCTATGACTCTCTTCTTCTCTGCGTACCTGAATGCAACGTATTCAACGAATTCTTCTTCTTCTTCCAACAACTCATATTTGTTGGAGGATGCTTGGATCCCACCGATTGTGCCTTGTATCATATTCCTTTCTATGTGTTTTAGGCACGTTGTTCGGATGTTGAAGAGGTGTTCCCTCTGCCTTTTTGCCTTTTCAATGTACTCACGAAGCCATTGAAGAGACCTGTTGGGAGGGGAGGTCTGGTCGCTGATAGGGGCTGCGCCTCACAAACTTTTGTTGTCATCGCTGTCCTGTTCGTCCATGGCCGAGTCGGAGTCTTGAACTGGCTCTTCCGTTGCATGGTTTTGTGGGTTGGCATTACCGCCTTCATCAATGTTTGCCTTCCTCCTATTTGAATCAACTTGTCCTCTCATTCTGGTCGGGCTGTTGTCTAGGGTTCGCTTGTTTTCATACTGCAGATTGGACGTTTTTTGCTCAATCAAAGTTTTATTTGCCTTCTCTTTGAGCTCAAATATTTCCTGAGTTCGCTTTTGAAAAATTTCAGGTTCTTTGTTGTACGCTTGTTCTCTTACTAAGTCTAGATCCTAGAGCAGATCCTCCCTTGCTTTCTCCTCCCTAATGATGCGGGAGTCATTCAGGGGGATAGCATTGATCTTCGTAGGATTGCCTGCTTCTTTCCCTGTTGCCTTCTTTTGCCATCTGCTGTCGGTCGGGGGGAAAATGTCGGGCTTCTTGGTTGTGGCCTCCTTATCTGAGTAGTGCCAGAAAATGTCGGCGCTTCTATGTCCACATTTTTTTCATATCATTCGAGTGAAAGCTATTCAGCGTTACCATTGTGTCGTCTCTCGTTCTTCCTCCTCTCTCTCTCTCTCTCTCTCTCTCTCTCTCTCTCTCTCTCTCTCTCTCTCTCTCTCTCTCTCTCTCTCTCTCTCTCTCTTCCTGTGTCGGAGCTTGTGGATGTAACCGGGCTGATTGAGGTACTTGTCGGGTTTATGACTGATCCGAACGTTTTCGAAGTGTCGAATACAGGGGCCTTCCCCTGGTACTGTGCTGCTGACACTATATATCGACGACTCAGTGTCCCTTATGATAACCATTAAGAACATTCTAGTACCAGGGCCATTACCCGGCTTTGGCAGAGAAAAAGTCAATGAGCTGATGAAAAAAAAAACCTGCTGGAAAATGGGTCCAGCGTTCCAGCGCCCATGCCCAAAATGGGCTGCTTTCTTGCCCATGCGAGGGGGGTGACCAGGCAAAAACCACAAAAAAAACAAAAGAAAAACAAAAGAAAATACCCCTATTTTGCTTTTCCTGCGCATTCCAAACTACTGCTGTGACAAAACTGCATTTCGTGTTTGTCTTTTTTTTTGCGTAGTTAAATCGGAGAAGAAAAGTGCTTCAAAAACGGATGCTATAGTGACATATTGCCGGGAGCGCACCGAAGGGCGCCACTATCGTGCTGTTGATCAATCACAGTGCCAACAAGGTCAGCGGATCGAGGAGAAAAGTTTGGAGAAGGACAAGTCAGCAGGGGGAGGGTCGTGGGAAGGAGGGTGGAGAAGGACACGTCAGTGGGTGGTGGGAAGGAGTGGGGAGAAAGACAAGTAAGAGGGTCGAGGGCGGGGGTGATTGCTTCAGCGACCGCGCGCGGAGATTCCACGCCTGTACGCGGAAGTTTTGAAGTTTTGAAGCCGAGCGCGGAGTTTTGGAAGGAGGGTGGAGAAGGACACTTCAGCAGTCACGACAACAGGTAGTAGGAAGGAGTGGGGAGAGGGACACGTCAGCAGATTGAGGGAAAGAGTTTGGAGAAGAGGGTCGTGGGAAGGAGGGTGGAGAAGGACACGTCAGCGGGTTGTGGGAAGGAGTGGGGAGGAAGACAAGTCAAAGGGTCGAGGGAAAGAGTTATTTTGGTCGCGGGGCGATTGCTTCAGTGACCGCGCGCGGAGGTTCCGCGCCCGTGCGCGGAGGTTTTGCACCCGAGTGAGAAGTCTTCGAGTCCACAGGTGAAGGGCGGGGACGGACACGTCAGCGGGTAGTGGGAAGGAAGGTGGAGAAGGACACGTCAGAGGGTCGGAGTGGGGGGAAGGACAAGTCAGTGGGTCGAGGGAAAGAGTGCGGAGAAAGACAAGTCAGGAGGGTGGAGAAAGGCACGTCAGCGTGGCGAGGGAAGAAGTGGGGAGAAAGACAAGTCAGCGGATAGAGGGAAAGAGTGGGGAGATGGACACGTTAGCGGGGGGAGATGAATGCGTCGGCGGAATCGGGGAAGGAGTGTGTATGCGACTGCGCCGTGAGGGGTAGTGCGGAGAGAAGGGTACATCAGTGGGGGGAGACGAATGCGTCAGGGGAATCGGGGAAGGAGTGTGGAAAATAAGTGGACATAGCAGAGGGCAGAACAGGTAAGGATATGAGTAAGTCATCGGGGGACAGAGAGAAGAGAAAAGGTAGTGGAGCGGTGGAGGTAGCAACAATAGAGGGCAAAGGGCAAAAAGGAGGTAGGTAGGATAGAATCGACGAAAAGAAGTGTCAGAGGCGACAAGACAACAAGATCAGGGAAGGGGTTTGCACAGGGAGCCGAACTACTACAAGAAGGGGAAAGTAATGTTACGAGTTTTCCATCAGGGCTAAGGGAAACAGAAGCGGCACTTGGTGAACACGTCAGCATGGAGAGGAGAATAAGTAAGTCAAGGAGAGGGGAATCATGGTGTAGGGTTCAATGGCGTACTCTTATATGCAAGCAACTCAGAGGGGAATGACAAAGGGAGACAAGAGGATGGCTGCTAAAGCAGCACGGGAAGCAAGAGAGAGCATGGCCTCACAAGACACCTCAATCTCGGGGAGGGATTCGGGTCAACCCAGGGCGCTAGGACAGCGGGCCATTGACTTTTTGATGGAGAAAACCAAAACAACAGCGCCAATCAAGATTACGAAGGAAACTCATAAGAGTCAGGATGGTAAGGAAGAAGAAGTGGATGTGTGTGGGAGTATCCGGAGCAAGACATTCCTTCATTGCATGAGCTATACGAGAGGCATGCAGTGCTGTTTAATTTTGCAAGTAAAAGCAGGGATCTACCATTGAATGAGAAAAGGAGATGGGTGATGGAACGTTTAAGAGGATTGGAGAGTATTCCGGGGGTAGAACCAGAGGTATCATATCACAAGAGGGGGAAGTTCACTGTGATGATTATATGTGTAGACCCTTCCTATGCTCAATATCTCCTATCTTTGGGGTCGCTGAAATGCCAGGGAACGGTGGTTACAATTCAGACATGGAAACCCCCAAGACCCCCGCAAGCGGAAGCTTCTCAACACAGACAAAAAATGATGAAGGAGCATTTTTTGGTCCAAGTTGATAATCTCTCGGAAGGTATGCATAGTTTTGTGCAGAAGAGATTGTCAGAGGAATACCCAAACAATGCGATCATCAATTGGCTGCCGGCAAATCCAGACTTCCTGGCGCCTAATCATGATTCAAGGGTGGCCTGCCTAGAGGTGAGTTCAGGAGCACCATCCAAGTTTCCGGAGGTTTGGATTTTTCGCAAAAATGGGCAAAGGATCATGATTTTTGTCTCAACAAAGACCAATCCCGTATGCTTTAAGTGTCGTGGAAGAGGGCATATGGGCATGCACTGTCCACAGTCGGGGGCGGGGAGTAAACCAATCCAGTTGCGACAATCAATGCTGGAAGAATCGGACAACAAGTCGGTGATATGGTACATAAATGCAGCACAGTACTTGGGATGGATTTTTACGATAACTTGGAGTCCCCCAGGTCGGTGTGGGTGCTACAGGGGACACCGACATTAAAGCCTGATATCTATCCCCCGTATGATAGCAGATGGAGGCAAAAGGGAGTCAAAAAAATGGAAGATAAAGATATGGGCTATCTGATGAAGCCGATGATTGACGAAACCATGTTGTTGGATGATAAGCAAAGATTGAGAACAATGGAAGAGCTCAATCAGATTGGGAGGACAACAGAGGCAGCATATTTGGAAAACTCAAAAGTAAGGGAGGAAGCACAAAGTGAAACACTGAATCATGACCAGAAGAACAGGACTGATGGAGGAGAATGTGGGGAAGGACAGGGAGGATCAACTAAACAGAGCAACACGACCACCTCACTCAAAAGGAAAGCTAGGGCAGGAGAATCAAGTGAGTCAGAACAGAGTAAGCAAGGGGAACTGGGAACCAAAAGGGTTCAATCTAGAGGATTCAAGGTCACAAGGGATTCCCAGCAGACACTGGGGCGGCAGGATCATGAGATGGAGACAGAACAGGGCGGGATAGGGGTTTCAAGCCCATTGGGGGAACAAATGGAAACTTCACGGCAAGAGGATGGTGGGCTAAATCCATCAAAAGAGCAAGAAATGGAAGAAGCAACAGACCAAGAGGAGGTGGGCACAAATAACGAGAGGGAATTTTCCGAAGGGAAATCGGCCAGCTCCGCTATGAGACCCACAAGAGAAGGAGAAGGGGGGGAGGGAGAGCAGGGAGAGGAGTCGGAGGAGAGTTCAAGCGAGGGTGGATGGGAGGATGTGGAGGATGAAGAGGAGGAAGAACCTGAGACATTAGAAATATGGGTCAACTGCGTGCAGGCGCTGGAATGGGAGAGGGCGGTGGCATGTGAGGTTCCCCTGGCACACCATAAGCACTTGCGCAACTTGAAGGAGGCCACGGGAGCAACGAAAGGCATCACTACCACAAATCGCTTTGAGATATTGAAAAAGGAGAAAGAGATAAATGAGTTTTATGCGGAGCAATATGGGTGGAAAGCTGAACACCACAACAATGACATTCAAGTGCGAAATGAGGTCTACAGTAAGCAGTTTGAATGGCCAAAGACTTACCTACCAAAAGCAATGAAGAGATCTGAGAGCAAGCGGAAGGCGAGTTATGCATCAACAAAAGACGAAGGAGGAGATGAAGAGCTAATGGAGGATGCACGCAGACAAGCAGCGATATTGGAGGTTCAGGTTAATGTCCTCAAAGATCATAATCGGGAGTTGGGGGAAGATACAACGAATTCGGAAAAGATAGCTTACGTGCCACATAAGGAAATTGAAGCAGCGGCGAGACTTTATGCCAGAAACTCACCCAGATGCAGGGTAATCATCCCCTTCAAGTGGAATGAAGTCCACAAAGAGTGGGAGGTGGCAATCCATCGCTCATTGGAGCTGGTCACGATGGATGAAGCCAATTGCTCAGGTCAGGCCCTAAAGGGTAGGATCTCAGAAGATCTGTCAGCCCACGCATATGTAATAGGTGATTGGAAGCAGGAAAAGGGGGACAGTACAGACACAACAGGCACATCACAGGCAGAAGATTACAGGCCAATAATGTTCAAACTGAAGGAAACGACGAAATTAAGTGATGGCCTCATATGGATGCCATGGCAGGTGGTGGAGACCATTCCCTATGGATTGTTAGGGGGGTTGGTGACGGCGGAATGGGTGGCCACAAGTGCAGCGTTAGTAGTAAAAACTGATGCCTCTTTGTGGAAGCCTGAATACATTGAGAAGAGGATCTCAAGGGGAGCAACAAGGTTGGATCTTTCACAGACAGGGTCTTGAACACTTCTCAATGAGTGAAGGGCGAACAGGGGATGACCATTCGCAATGTAGGGCAGTGAAGGAGGCCAACAGGGGAAGCGTAGAAGAAAGTTCAGGCACAATCAAGGAAGGAGTCTGAATTCAGAATAGTCTCCAGGAATATAAACGGGTTGGCGCAGATTTTAGACAACCCGGACAAGTGGACAACTTCGTCTAGTATTTAGGATGGTTTGACAAGAGTCCACCAGACTTCGTGTGTTTACAAGAAACTCACTTGACCACTTCAGAAGAACATGAGCAAGTCAAGATTAAGATTTTACAAAGATTGAGATTGGTGACAACAGACTTTTGGGCACCGACACCACACCCACATTCGGCGGGGGTGGCGATTCTTCACAATAAGAGGGCCCTCTCAACGAAGAATCTAAAGATAGAAGAAGTGACGGTGGATTACATAGAAGGTAGATGGGTGAAGTTGAACTTTTTTTCCATGAAGAAGCTTCACTCTCGTATCTATCTATGGACCCAACACATTCCAACCAAGAATACAACTTTTAGAGGAATTGGAAGCCTTAATAGAACCCACCAGGCATATTATATTAGCAGGGGATTGGAATGCCGCATTGGAACCAGCCCGGGATAGAATGTCAGGGGGACATAGGACGGGTGGGAGCACGTTAGGAGAAGAGGCACTTCCAGTTCATAACATGATGATTGCTTTTGATTTGATTGATCCATACAAATTGTACTATCCGAAGGACAGACAGTTTACCTACTATAAGAGGAATAGGAGTCAACATGTCTCGGCATCGAGAATAGATTACTTCTTGATCTCACAGACAGTCATAGGAATGATCCAATCAGTGGGTGTAGGCGACCTTCCTGATTTTAGTGGTTTGGACCATAAGCCTATTTTTCTCTATTTGTCTACAGATAAGCAAGTCAGGAGAGACCAAGGATTCTATAAGGTAAAATAATTTGACTCTTCAAACACATGAAATGAGGCAGGCCATTTTGCAGTCTTACCTCAGTATGACTCGGGTAATCAATCCTTCCCGGAACTCCTGGATGCAATGAGTCGAGCTTCGGCGGTAGTGGCTAGGCAGCTAGCGGCTAAAAGGAAAGCACGAGAAGCTGAGCTTCAGCAAGCATTGTGAAGAGCAGATAGTAACTTGGTTAAGAATCCAGGTGCATACTTGTATGAAAGAATTTGGCATGCAGCAAGAGAGGAACTGAAAGCATGGGAGCGTTGGAGGATGAGGGGGCTACAAATGAGGGCAAGAGTTAAGGAATGGGAGGAAGGAGAAAGAATGACTAAATACTACTTTCAAAAAAACCGGTCAAAAGGTAGAAGCTCAGTAATAGAACGACTTCAAACATCGGAAGGGCAGGTATCAAAGTCGGAGGAGATGGTGGCAGTGGCTGAACAATTCTATAGCACTTTATATACTTCTAGGGATTCAGACCATTCGCAACAACAGGTGAAAGAAGCTAGATCAAAGTTCTTAGCCCACCTAGAAAGGTCAGTGCCAAGTGCACAAGCAATGATGCTAGAAGCCCCAATCACTCAGGAAGAGCTGTGGGAAGCACTCAAGTCAATGTCACCTAATAAGACCCCAGGGAAAGATGGATTGACCAGAGAATTCTGACTTGAATACTGGCCAATCCTAGGGAGCGAATATATGGCATACCTAGAACATGCCTAGCAGGCAAAGGGGCTAGGCCAGGATCCGGCCACAGGAATTGTCACGTTATTGTACAAAAAAGGGGATCCTTTAGATATAAGGAATTACTGACCCATGACCTTGTTGACACTCACACACAAGATAGTAGCGAAGGCTTTGGCTAAAAGACTGAGTAAGGTTACAAGGGGTTGTTTTCATTTGGATCAGACTGGTTTTATCCCAGACAGGTTTATACTAGACAATGTTATGACTTTGTCGGAATCAGTTCACTACACTAAGGATAAAAGAATGAATGCGGCAATATTGTTCTTCGATTTTGAGAAGGCATATGACTAGGTGAATTGGTCTCCTCCAACAGTGCATGGAAAGAATGGGGGTCAAACCTAATTTCAGGAAATGGGTACGAGTCTTATACAATGATGCACACGAGCAGGTCCAGGTGAACGGTCACCTGTCGCAGAGCTATAGGATGTCGAGATCGGTCAGACAGGGGGACCCCTTAGCAGCCCCCATCTTTTTGTTCATAATGGAAGCAGTAGCATCATTTCTAAGAAAGGATCCCTCCATCCAACGTTTCTTAGCTGAACCGGATCAGCAGGGTAGACTGGTTCACTTGCCGACGACGCTCCTTTTTGCTGATGACCTGATGGTGCTTATTTGTGCCTTGAGCTCATCTTTTAAGGCTCTCACTCGAGCAATGCTTGCCTTCCAACTGGCATCCGAAATGAGTATAAATTGGCCCAAGACTATAGGATGGTGGTTGCACTATGGAGGAAGGAGAGGAGCAGAGACCGATTAATACCTCGGAAGGAATGCAGTGGGCAGCAGTAGAGGAACCACTACGTTATTTGGGAATTAGTTTAGCAGAAGCAGGACCTCACCACTCAATGGCTCCAGAGATCTTAGCCAAAATTCTGATGAAACTAAGTACTTGGGCAACAATTTATACTTCCTTGTTTGGAAGAGCGTTAATCCTAAATGCCTCCATTTTTTCGATGTTGTGGTATGTAGGCTCAATTTGGACACCGCCAGATCGGTCTATTTGTGAGTTAAGAAGAAGGTCAGCAGCTTTCCTTTGGTCAGCAAACCCAAGTAAACAAAAGGTCATATCTAAGGGGGCCTGGAAACATGTAATCAAGCCAAAAGAGCAAGGGGGATTGGGCATATTAGACCCGGGCCAGCAGATGAAGGCGTTACAAACAAAGTGGGTTTTGAAGCTTATCACCCATCCTCAGCTACCTTGGGCTTCTCTCGCATTAGAACACATCAGAAGATTGGTTAAGTACACAATACCGGCCAACATGTCAGGGCTGTTTTGGGTGATGAGCAAAGGCTGGGCAAGGAAAAGTAGGAGCCAAGGCGAACGGACGCCCGGGACAACTGACAAGAGCGATGGCTCTTATTGGGCACAACTCCTTAAGCTTTGGGGGGACATTTTCCCAGCAACAGTAAGAGAACCTAGGAACAGAGAGGAGGTTCTTCGTCAACCACTTTTCTGCAATCCTTGGATTAAGGATCACCAAGGGAAGCCACGTACCCTGACAGCAAGAGATTCAAAATGCGGAACATGGGTGGAACATGGAGTCTGACAGGTGAGACATTTATGGTCAGATGACAAACAACGTTGGAAGACGGCAAGAGACCTTCGGAATGAGATGAAGAGTACCCAAAAATTGCGAGAGAATCTGAATGATGTTCTTATCTCCATACCACCAGGATGGGTAAACCCAGGGTTGTCGAGCCCCGGCCCCGGGGCCCCGGCGGGGGTCCGGGGGTGGGCACCCCCAACCCCGGCTCCAGACCCCCCCCCCCACAAAAAAAAAAAAGAAAATTAA
>BFEA01000425.1:550014-574868 GCA_003427395.1 Chara braunii | reverse complement strand
CGGGAAAAAAAAAAAAAAAAAAAAGATTTTTTTTTTTTCTGTAGGACCGCCCAGACCGGGAAAAGAAAGAAAAAAAAAAAAGACCTACCCAGACCCTGCCTATTTGAAGTACTGGACCACGTCAGCAAGCCCTCAGCCTGGGTACTAGGCGGCAGGCTCGATCTACCCGCCACCAGGATCTGCAGCCAGGATCTGGCCCTAGCTCATATTATATGGATGTACTCTCCAGGATCTCCAGCCAGGATCTGGCCCTAGCTCATATTTTCGCCCTAACCCCCTCCCACCGCCGCCACTCTGTACCAGCCCTTTTCAGCTGATACCTGTGAAATTACGAGTTACTCTGTCGGTTATTTATTCAGTTATGCAGCTATCTGACATTTCGTTAAATTTAAAACGTACCTTCCTGGGCAAGCTTGGCGCCCGCCACCGAGAGATATGCCGTTGGTCCCCCCAGTGGCACTGAGCAGAGACTGCTGATGCTCATAGGGTGAGGGGACCGGAGGGGAGGCACAGTGACTGGCCCATCGAAGAAGCTCGGTCTTGATGCTACGGGCTGCAGCAGGCCCCCGCATGTTCCCTCCTTGGAGGCTTGAGCACGGATGTGGCTGCTACGGGTTCCCGTAATAATATAATGACAATAAAAAAAGGCCTGAAAGGCCATCCTGTCCAGATTCTACAGGTAATTGAATCGGTTGGGCTTAAGGAATTAGCCTTTGAAAAAAATAAAAATATAATAAAATAATAATAATAATAATAATAAATATTTTAATAAATAAATATTAGCATGGTCCGTGACTCCGTGTGCAGCCAATCTTCTAAGCCAAGTTTTTTACTAATTTGTGAGATAATTCCAACCCCCCAAATATTAACCCCTTTAATCTGTAAATTGTAAGGAAGGGGTTATTAGTTACAGGCCTGCTGGAGACAACTGGTAAAGTTCTTGATAGTCAATATTTTTTGGCGCCTGTAAGGGTGAAGAGGCACTAAACTAGTTCACTTTACTGTCCTTCCTGTTGGTCAATGGTCATCAGATCAATAGCGCAGGATTTCTTGGCTCATATTTTCATCATCATTCTTAGATGAGGGAAGCTGAGATCTGTTCTCAGCATGCTCTGTTTGGTTACTTCCGGGTAGACTGTGAGGACCCCGACCTCAATCTTCACATTGGTAATATCAGCCTTGGGCACTGGGCCCTTTTTTTTTTTTTTTTTTGTTGTTGTTGTTGTTGTTGTTGTTTTAAAACCCTTTAATCTGGCTAAGGCGAAGTGAGCCTGTGGTCTATCGTGTTCTGGTTCTGGCTCTGTCAGGCTACCGCGAGAGCCGACCGGAATAGAGCAAAGATAAAGTCGTTCAGTCGCGCAAATGAAGTTAAATTAGCACAAAAAGTTGAGACTTTACTCTCGAGGAGGACATAATGTGCTGTAATGAAAAGATAGCTGGGGTGCGAAAATGCAGCCAGCATCGCCCTTCTGCGTATTCCTAAGGGCTGGACCCGGCACTGGAAAAAACTTGGAAAAGTGCGTTATTTTGGAAATCGTGGAAAGGGCACTTGGAAGATTACGCGGATGAAACTACGGGACCCCACCAAAGAGGCTGGAAAAGGCCTGGAGAAGCGATTTCTTCCAGACTTTTCCAAGCTCGTGCCGTCATTGTGGACCAGCGAAGTCCATTGGTGTGGTATGGGCGCCCACGATGTCCGACTCGGGAGGTGTGGGTGGCGGCATGTGGCCGCTGGAACGTAAGGTGCCACCTACCGGACACTCCATGGACCCGGGTCGTGCAAGGAAGTTTTCCAGACTTTTCCAGCCCGCCCCCCCTCCCCAGTCCGTTTGCCACAAAATAGTGCCGTCAACTACGGAAAATGACACATTTCGGACCGAAACCACATGTGGAAACGTCAAAGTGCCATCTTCCAGGAACACTTTTCCAGACTGTGGGGTCCTGGGAAGTGGAAAACGCAACAAAAAAAACACTTTCCAGGAACCCGATTTCTTCCAGTGGGGTCCGGGAAAAGCACTCGCGTCGTCCGTTTTCCAAGATTTTGGCCTGTGGGGTCCAGCCCTAAGCCTATGCGGGGGAGTAGTAGTAGGTAGATGGTGAAAGGTGAAATTGAGAGAAGAATATAGCTCAGTCAAAAGGAAGTCATTGGGCCACAAAAAATAATTAAAAAAACTCAGTTCAAAGTGACGCAAGAAAGAAAAACTAAAGTGATGCAAATTAGTTCAGGTATGCTTGGCACGGGGAGAGAGAGAGAGAGATGGGAAGCTGAACAGATCAGGAATTGAGGGGATGAATGCTGCACAGGCTCTTGTCTCAGATTCAGACAGCTTGAACAAGCTGCATGTTCATGATGGACATTTCTTTTTTCTCTGTATTCCCTTTTTTTTTGTTTTTTTTTGAGAGATGTAATGTTCAGTGTTCACTCATTGTTGAGAATATCAGGCCACCCTAAGGCTATCAGGCCACCGTTGTCAGATTAGACACAAGATTGAATTTACCTGGGCTGGTTAGTCGATGATAATACCTCAAGGCCAGCCTAAGGCTATCAGGCCACCGTTGTCAGATTAGACACAAGATTGAATTTACCTGGGCTGGTTAGTCGATGATAATACCTCAAGGCCATCGCCCTTTTTGAAAAAGAAAAAAGAAAAAAGAATAGAATGGCGGAGAGGATTCTAATTAAAGAATGGGGTCTGAGAAGGTCAGAGGACGTTTGGACAACGCTAATGATGGAATGATGGACACATTCCTAAACAAGCGTATCAACTCTCTCTTCTGGAAGGAGGTTATCAAGGCATGTTAGAAGGTAAAGCCTACAGTGCTGATTGAGCCTAAAACCAAGCAAGAGGTACTCCGGCAACCAACCAATCTTCGAAAACGAGCTCATTAAGGCCCAGTCCAATAGCCGGAGGCCGAAACTTCGGATTCAAGTGGGTACAGCGAGGGGTATCAAAGGTGAGACACCTCTGGAACGAAGAGAACAAACCATGGATTGGAGAGCGCGAATTGAAGGAGAAACTAGGGCAATTACCAGACCCAGGACCAAGGAGAGATCAGATAGTAGCAGCTATCCCTTTCTTCTTTTTTTTTTTTCTTTTTTTTTTTTAAACAACACCCGCCAGTGCTAGTGCTGCTGATACAAGCAGTCACCAGTAGCACCTAGAGGGAGGCTCCATCTATTGGCGGGAGCGTCACCAGCTGGAAAACGGGTCCACCATCCCTTAAACAGAAAATTATACAGACCCCTCAAGCTTGGAAAGATAGGATTGGTCTAGAGGGCTTGAACCCGACCAACACCTGGTACAAGGACACGGAGGAGTCCGGGGATACTAGGGTCTACAGGTTGATAAACAGAAATGAGTTTGGTAACTGCAGCCTGGAATGTTTCGTTCGTTCTTTTTTTTTTTTTTTTTTTTTAAATGGGAACAAGACTGTCTGATCAGACATTAGTGCCACACGGCGAGACGGCTCAACTGAAAGATATGGTATGCAAGGCTTGGGAGAAGTGAGAGTCGCTGTGGTGGTCCAACCAGAGATCGGCAGGGTGGGAAGCAGTCTAAAAGTGGCAGCCAGGGAAGAACCACAGAGGCGCATCAAAGTGGACACAGCGCCATGGGGCTGGAGGGCGGAAGACGGGAGAATCCTCAGCTGGCAAAGCGACGACCTGAAGAAGGGTTACACAACTCGCCGGAGACAGCCGAAGACTGTAGATATTATCACAAAGTGGTGGGAAAAATGCTGCCCTGAGTTGCACCCCCCCCGACCAGCCGATAGCGAGTTGTGCAGACTATGGGCGCAGCTGAAATTAATCCCATCACAGAAGCTAGCAAGTCTGTTATGGATGCAATCCCACCTACGGGTGGTGGTCCCACCAGCCAGGTGGCTGATTAACAAAGGAGTGCCAGGAGTGGCCGCCGCTTCATGTGACAGATGTGGGTGGATGTATGAAGACACGAGGCATATGTGGTGGACTTACCCAAGCTCGCAGAAAGCATGGAGATGGTGGGAATCACATTGGAAAGGAATCACAGGAAGGGAGGATCTGGTCGATGAAAGATGGGTCCTGCAAGGGTCCCTGCCAGAAAACCTGTCTGCAAATAGAGGATGCATTTGGGCTACATAGCCCAGATCTGGAGAGCAGCAATAATGCGGGTCATCTGGAGGGACAGAAACGGAAGGCGATTTCAAAATGAGGAGGGACTGAACGACACACACTGTCAGGCAGAAATCATGCAGAAGAGCACTGTCCGGAACAAAGTTAAAGGACTGAAACAGAAGGCGATTTCATAATGAGGGACTGGAGAAGAAGAACATAGGGAAGATGAAAAAATGCAGGGGTGGGTTGGTTCAGACAGACATGGGGGAAAGACAACAAACTGGCAAAAATAGACCCAGCAGGGCGGCTGTTGGTCCTGACTCCATGGTTGAGTAAGTACGGAATAGAAGCATCTGTAGAGAGTGTTTAGTAGGACAGGGACGGGGTAGGGTATACATCGGGCATGAATAGGGTTTTCCTGTTCTGAGATTCTTGGTTTGTGTGTTTTTTTCGTGGCCGGGCGGAGCTTTATTCTTACGAAACAGGCGCGCTCTGTTCCAGTTGGCGCCCGGCGGTCACTGTAGACTGAGAGGGGAGGGGTGAGGTAGGAGAGTGTCCGTAGAGAAAAAAGGAACAAGTGTTCGTCTTGGCTGTTTTTTGGGCCGAGTGTCAGACTGGCTGTAGGTCTGTGTATTAGGCGTAGGTTAGCTTGGTAGGGGTGGGGACAAGCAGGTTACAAGTGGTGTAGAGGGGAGTAGTAGAGTAGAACTCGTGCAACATAGAGCGCCAAGCGCAAGAAACGCAGGCTGAGTATAACAAAGACAAAGAAGAAGAAGAAAGGAGAAAGAAGAAGAAGAAGAAGAAGAAGAAGAGGAAGAAGAAGAAGAAGAAGAAGAAGAAGAAGAAGAAGAAGAAAAAGAAGAATGAATTACGTAGTCCCCCGAGCGCGTCAGCTCGTAAAAAATTAAACTGCGAAAGCTGACAGGTAAGAAAAATTAGCGCAAAAGCGCCATTCGTGAAGCACGACTGACGATAACCCTACATGTTTCGGCCGGTCCGTCAGTGTACCGGCCATCCTCAGGGGTTTGCACTGGTTGAAAAACACTAGGAACTAGTTGACTATATACACCATAATCCTAAAGGTACCCGCGTTGCCTTCTAATATTTACTTCAAAATAGAGCCTGCAAAAAAGACCTGGTCAAAGCAGTACCCAAAGTGCCGAGGCCAACTGGACCCCTGAATAACCGACCCTTCATAATCATTTGGCCCAATTCGTAAAACATTTGACCCATGCAGTCCAGGCCCCTCCAATCTTAACATTAAAATTGGTAAGGGCCTTGTCAAACATGGTATCCGGGAAACTTCTTCGTCGATGCTCCGTTTTCAGTGAAAACAAATACGCGGCTTCAGTAACAGGTAGAGGGGAGACCAAGGCGTTTCAGCAGATAGTGAGCAGTTTCTATCACTGCCAGTGATTTGAACAAATATTGAATTTGTAAGTGTCTCATAAGCTAAGCCGGCTGATGCTGCCAGGATAACACCGGGTTGAATTGTGAGGTCGCCGGCCTCGTTTCAATTGTTTTGGAAATGGAACGTAATGGCTTTGTCAAAAAATAAAAATAAAAATAATAAAATAAAAAAATGGTACTGTTGTGTCTTGCGCGGCAAGTCTGTTGGCCTTGCTCCACAACTCTCTATTTTGCAATTTTTTTATTTGGCAGTGGAGTGCCCTCCACGTACTCTCCATACTGTGGACTTCTCCTCTCTCGACAATTGATGGAGTGTGGTCCGAGGCTGGCCATCCAGAGGGTTCTCGATTTCTGGAGAGTCCACAGCCTGCAGGACTCTCGCAAATCAAAGATCCTCTCCAGGACCTTTATTTCTGTCAGTTCTTTTTTTTTCTTTTCTTTTCTTTTTTTGACTGTCAGTTTTTTTCTCTATGTTCTTCAGTTATGTTTTTGGCATTTTGTGCTGAGAAAAAGGAGGGGGCAAAAAAACAACAAGATCGGGAAGCATTCCGAGAGGGTGGCCAATGGAGAGTAAGGGCGTCGTTAGACACTTCTTGGGGACGTGAAATCCACAAGGATGTGCTCGTTTCACCTGTCCTTGGGGACGAAATCAAAAAAGAAATGTGAAAACGCCACAGGGAAAATTCCTTGTGGCATCCTTGTGGCCCCAGCCATTTCTTCCTTGTGCCCAAGGGACCTCCCTTGGGCACAAGGAATCCGCTTTTCACGGAGAGGAGAGGGCACACAACACATAGATAGACGTTACAGCTGAGAATCTGGATCGTGGCGGCACCCTATTGGCTGAAGGCCTGAAGCACAACTGTTTTTTTTTTTTTTTTTCCTTAGGAAATGTCCTCGGGCGACATCCCCGAGGACAGGTGGAACGAAGAGCCCAAATTCCGTTACGAGCCACAAGGAAATTCCTTGTGGTGCAAGGAACTCGTAAGGAGTGTCTAATGAGGCCCTAAGAAGGCCTGGCCACACCACTGTCCAAACCACACCACTGTCCAAACCAAAAAAAGTACCACTGCATGTTCCTGCAATTAATGGCCAGATGCATCACTACTATGAATGGTAACAGATGCATCTGATCACTTTCCGGGGAAGATGCACTCGTACTTTTCTCTTTTCGACAGTGGTGTGGCGAGGCCCTACGTGAGAGTCTGGCAAAGGGCCTCACTGCACTACACTTGAATCTTGAAGAATCCAGAGTACGGCACCGCCGCACTTAGGGCCTTGCTGCACTACTCTTGAATCTTGAAAAATCAAGAGTTCATCACGGCTGCACTAAGGCCTGGACCCCACAGGAATGCGGCAAGGAAAACTTTTGCCACGGAATTGTTTCCGGGACCCCACATGCTCCTGAAAAGGTCGTGGCAAGGTTTGGTTTACTCCGCGGAATCATTCCGTGGGGCCCCACAGGCCGCGGAATGTGGCGTGGAAAAGCTTCCGAAACCGTTTCCACGTGGTCTGCGGCATGGAAAAGTGACGCGGGAGGGATTTCCGCCCCAATTTTGTGCCGACTCTCAAACGTTGGGGGGCGGTGCATCGCGAGGGTTTCCAAGGTCTCCAGCTCAGGCGGGAGTAGAAGATGTCCGAGCGGCCTACACTGTCGTCCATGTGTCGCACCACTCCATCAACCGCCACCCGAAGTCGCCCTCCAACGGACATTGGTGGTTCCTAGGCTCCAGGGGCGGTCACTCAGACGGACCACCACTTTCCATTTCGGGATGGCACCCCGGGCACATTTCCTATTACGGAAAGTTCAATCCGCATTTTGCCGCAAAAAGGCCTCCGCTGTGGGGTCCCCGCAGAAGGCTTTCCAAACTTGCCAAGACTCTTCTGACGGCCATTCTGCGGAAACGTCTTTTCCAAAGGAATTCCTGTGGGGTCCAGGCCTAACTCTTGATGCCGCATCCTGGATTTCTATTCACGAGCTGTCAGATTCACTCTTGAAAACGTCGAGAGTGAGTCATCGCTGCACTGACTGTGGAAAACTGCTCTTCGTCCTGCGCTTCAAGAGGTGTCAGAAATGGCCCATCGGAAGAGCTCTTGAAGTTTCCACAGCTCCCGCCTGCAGGAGCGTTTTTGTCAAACGAGGCCGACGGGTCCTTCATGCAGTTTGCAAATTGGAGAGTTGGCCTCCGGTCTCGGTGGACAAATCATCGCTGCCGTGTCGTGTACTGTCTTTCCAACAGTCAAGAATGCTCACGAGAGTTGAGAGTCCGGAGTAAGTGCAGCGACTACAGCACTTGATGCCAATCCAGGAGTCTGACAGCGCTAGACGAACTCTTGAAAATTTTCATGTGTCTAGAGTAGTGCAGCAAGGCCCTCACACTCGAAAACAAAGCTGGGATTACACTCGAAAACAAAGCTGGGATTACACTCGAAAACAAAGCTGGGAAACAGCTTCAAGCGCTGTCAGATTGGCGCTAGATTCGTCAAGGGTGAGTCATCGCTGCACTCACTCTTGATGGATGCTCTTGAATTTATTTTTCAAGAGGTGTCAGAAGGCCCGATTCTGGCATCTGTTGAGGTGTTCAAGTGTGCCTGCCTGCAAAAACGGGTGTTTTTTTTAAGGGTGGTCGGCCCGACCCTTCACGAGCTCTTCAGCTTTCAAGAGTGGGCCTCCAGTCTGGGCGGACAAAGCAGCTTTGCACCGTCGTGTAGCATTCAAGACTGGAAAAGAAAAACAAAAAAAAAATCAAGAAACCTTCAAGAGTAGGGCCGTCGAGAGTCAGTGCAGGGACGACGGCTATTGTGAGCATTTCTCTTGTCTGAGAGCTCTTGATCTATGCTTCAACTTTTTTGTGAGTCGAGCGTAGTGAGGCAGGCCCAAACTCTCAAAACACACTCGATTTCCGAGGTGAATCTAGAGTGGCAGCACAGCGGTACTACGCACTAAGGGCCTTGCACCAGTGGCAACACTTTTTTTTTTTTTTTTTTTTTTTTTTTTTTTTTTTAAACTCGCCCTCACCAGTGTTAGTGCTGCTGATAAAAGCAGACACCACTAACACCAGGAGGAAGGCTCCATCTATTGGTGGGGAGCTCACCTGCTGGAAAACGGGTCCAGCGTCCCATTTACAGAATTGAAAAAACTTCCAAGAACAATGAAGATAGCAACTGTGAGGGCTGCCAGCATTGATTGCCCTGTTCCTCAGGGGATTGACTGAGCAGCCGGAATTAGCCGTGACTAGTGGCCCCCCGAATAAGGGAAGGCTGTAGAAGTACTTGGGAGTAGCCTGCTAGCAGGCCAGCTTCTCTCGACCTTTGCTTTCCGGAGGGGCACCGGAAAGCCAGGCCAATGCGACAGAGGTAACAGAAGGCAGTGGAGGGTCAAACAGGAATCTCTGCGAGAGAGAGAGTGGATGTGGGGGGAAGGGATCCGGAAAATCCGACGGAGGGCGTAGGGGAAAGGAGGGTTCCAGCGTCGTCCAGTCATTAAAACACAGTCGATAGTTCGGTGACTCCACCTCTTCCTGCTGTTGAAGCCCGTCTTTTTTGTCCCCGGACCATTCCACTCTAGCTATCCACCCTCCTCTAACTCCCCCTAGCCAGTTGGCGCAAAAAACAGTAATGGCTCTCTCTATATCCTCTGTCATATGCAGGAGGTCGAGCTTGCTTTTCAATTCCTGCCATTTTCTCCTTATCTCCATTTGAACCTGTTGCCGGATTTGGTCCACTGTTTCTGATCCTTCCACTCGCACGCCTTCGAGTGCCATCAGGCAGCGTTGCCACCAAAGTCCCCATAGTACTGCCCTGCGTCCCAATCGGAACATATTTTCGACAAAGGGAGGTTCTTTCTGCATTTGCGGGCGATGGCCTGTGAGTATCGCTCGCCAGGACCATGGCCACGCGGCGTCCTGGATCATCTTTCTCCATATTCTGTCCCACCAGCGCCACGTAAGCTGTGCTGTGGGGCACTGCATAAAAATGTGTTCGATGGTTTCTAGTTTTTTTCGTGCGGGGAAGGCGTCCAAGCACCGTGGGCACCACGGAGTCGCCAGGCCTTTCTGCTCGAGGTTCGTGTGATCCACCAGCCAGTCCATAGTAGGTAAGCAGCGGTGAGAGATCTGCCATTGTAGGGAGGATATCTTGGCTGGCTTGGTTCCGCCCTCCTGAAACCACCGGATCGATGTTAGCATACTCCTTTCAATATTAAGATGTTTAACCCATCGCTCGATTATGACTTCTCTCAGCGGGCGTTTGGGCCTCAGCATCCTATAGGTGGTTCTGACAGAGAGTTTGTGCAGATAGATGTGGCGGGCATAGCTCGGGGAGTTTGTTTTGTGCCTGGTCGATGCCCACCTCCACTCCAGGGGATCCAGGGCTAGGTATTGGATTCCAGTGTCTGGCTGGAAAGCAACTGCCTCCTTTCCTTCCCCCAACACCCAGATTCTGAAGATAGCGTTTTTTTCCTTCCATTCGAAAATGTCATGGCTCCCTTGTAATGCCCCCGTCTTATGAACTGTGTACCACTCCATTAGTGCGTCCTGGCTTCTGACTGCGTGGATCAAGCCTATGCGCCCTGTCTCCCCTCTGCTGGGCACCCAATCCTCTTCTCTAAACTTCGGGCCTCTTCGAAGTGTTCTGTACCATGCCAAGGGAACCGTTTCCAGTAGCTCCTCCAGATTCTCCTCCGTAAAGTGACAGTATTTCMGCCGGCGACGCAGCTCCTCCCCTRTTCTCCATTCCCTCCGGTCTGAAWCCCATAAATCTCCTATCCGGTTGACCCCATKCTTAACCCATCCTTTCCAAGGGGACGTCGAACTGCACTTCACCCTCCCGTATCTATCCACCAACCAACGGTTCCCGAAAAGAGGTTGACGGTAGATTTCTTCCCATCTTTCTGGGGGTTGCTTGTCAGGAAGGGGGAGCTTTCGCCAGGTCTTGAGTAGGGAGGGCCAAAACTGGTCCATCACGTCTTCCCCGTGTCCTTCACTCGCTTTCCATTTCCTAGGGATAGTCCAATATCGGTCCTCCAATCAGGTCAATTGATGTATTCCGGGGGGGGGCGGTGGGGCCAATCTAGCCAAGTGTTCCAAGGCCAAAGTTTTCCACGGACGATCTTTAGTGAAAATGAGTTTAAGCCATTGCAGCCGCAGGGCTTGTGCTTGTATGGTCGGGTCTATGATCCCCAAGCCCCCTGCGGCTTTGGGTTGGGTAATGGAGTCCCACGAGACCCTACTAATGTCGTTGGTTCGTTCATCATCCCCCCTCCATAAGTAAGCCGCTAGTTTGGCTTTCAAAGACTGGAGGGCCTGTTTGCTTAAAGGCCAGAGCAGGGATTTGTACCAGGTTGTTGCCAACACTACATTATTTATTATTAATGCCCTGCCAAACAAGGAAGTGGCTTTGTTCCTCCATTTGGCTAGTTTGGCCAGGGCCGGGGCGCTAATCCACTCTTCATTCGCCGGGGGACAACCCGTTCCCGTCATCGATACCCCGAAGATTCTGAGAGGGGCCTCCAAAGGTTGCCAAGAAACCCGGGGATTATCCGGTGGCCTGCCTCCTTGATAGTGAATCCACCACCCTTGCGTCTTGCTTCCCTAGTTGACTTTCATGTCAGAGACTCGGGAAAACCTCTCCATTAGACGCTGAATCTCTTCCATGTTGGAGAAAGTGACTTCTACCATGACAGTAAGGTCATCTGCGAATAAGGAGCAGATCGGGACCGCCTCGTCCGGTATATGGGCTATCTTTATTCTAGAAATGTCCTTATTTTTCCGCAGGTTGGCCGCAAGGGCTTCCATGATAACCAAGAAAAGGAAGGGGGCGATGGGATCCCCTTGGCGGACCGACCGTTCAAGTTTGATCGGGGGGGCTAGGGATCCATTTATTTGGATCGTGGTGGTGGCATTGGCGTGCAGGATCCGTAACCACCTTCTAAACGATGACCCAAAATTCATTTTGTGGAGACATTTGTCTAGAAAGAGTCAGTCCACGTGGTCGTACGCTTTCTCAAAGTCAATGAACACTAATGCTACATTTTAGCGTGAGTGTTTAGCGAGTTGTAGGACCTCGTGTACCAGCAGGATGTTTTCCTAGATGTTGCAACTACGCATAAAGCCGGTCTGGGCAGGGTGTATGACCTCCTCCATCACCGGGATCATTCTGTTTGCCAGTGCTTTGACTAGCATTTTGTACGTCACAGTGAGGAGGGTGATGGGCCTATAATTCTGAATATTCATCTTATCGCCCTTTTTGTATAGCAGGGATAAGATCCCTTGTCCCACCCTCTCTACCATTTCGCCTGTTCTCCATACCTCTGCGTAGTAGTCCATCAGGTCCTGGTTCATCACATCCCACATGGTTTCCCTGAATTCCTTAGGAAGTCCATCTAGACCTGGGGATTTGTCTTCCTTCATTTGCGTGAGTGCCGTCCAAATTTCTTCCCTCAGGAGCGGTGCGTCAAGTCTTTCCTTTTGGTCCACCGACAGGGACCCGTCCAGGGGGGAAAGGAATTCCTCTATTTCCTGATGCTGCACTCCCTCTTCCATTGGTGGGATATGTGATGCAAAGAGGTCTTTGAAAAAGTCACGTGTGATTTTGAGGCATCGGGCTGTTGTTATCGCGGGCTGCGCCTTGCTTGCCTCTGGGTCGTGTAGTGCTTCAATCGTGGAGCGTGGTGTCCTTGTCTGAGCTAATGCAAAAAAGTCTTTGCTCATTGTCCCGTCTGAGTTATATTTGGATTGTTTCCCCCAAATTCTTGCACCTTGCCATTGGTATTGCGCGTGTCTTAAGAGATGATCTTTCAAGATTTGTATTTGTGTCATTCTCTCCTGGCTTTCAGGGAGATTTGGTCCATGCAAAAAGCCTTGTTGTTCCAGGTCAACAAGGTGGTTCATGGTTTCAATTTCCTGCTGGTGACGTTATGTTGCTATCTGCTTAGAGAACTCATTACACTTTCGGGACAGAAAGAAGAGGCCGTTATTAAACCAGGTTATTTGAGAGTCAAGTTCCGGGCGGCGCTCCTTCCAACAAGTCCAGGCCTGTTGCAGGTACTGGTGGAAGGAGGGTAGCTGCAGCATAGACGTATTGAGTTTGTAGTAGCCCCGCCCCTGGTCTGGACACTTGCGGAAGGTGAGTGCCACCATGCACATTTTGTGGTCCAGACCAGGGAAGGAGCTGGCTGGCAAGATTGCCGCATGTGTGAGTGCTCCCTCTATGGCGTAGGATAAAAGGATCAGGTCTATTCTAGAACGTGATGGTCTAGCAGGGTCATTGTATTTTATGCACGTGAACTGCCGTTCGGTGGGAAAGAAACGCCTGAAGGAGTCGAAGAGAGAGAGTGATGAACATAGATCCTCTAATATGTGTTCGTCATTCTCCACCAGATTGGCAGCAGAAGGAGGAATTCGCCATCGGTCCAGCCATCTGTCCGGGGCAGCGTTAAAATCACCGGACAAAATTAGCGGGATATCCAATTGGATATCCTGCTGCACCTTGTCCCTGATTTTGGCAAAAAAAGCTTCACGTTCCTGCGCGGTATTCGGGGCATAGAGACAAAGGATACTCACCACTTCGAGTTCCAACATACCCAAAACCGACACCCACCTACCTTCCTCCTCGTCACGCTCCCATCTGATAACCTCCAGTCGTGAGTTCGGCGGGATCCATATCGCCACCCCGGCCCGTCCGGGACCGGGGGAGAAAGCCTGGCAACACTACTCTCGACTCCAAGGAAAAGTCGACAGTCTCTTCCTTTTTCTTTGGGAAACTATAAGAGCTCAGAGACATTGGACCCGTTTTCAACGAGCAGAAACTGAGTAATGGCCTCAGTACTCTGTTGCCTCTGTCCAGTCTCCGGGTTGTTTTTATGGGGAATTACCGGTCCCAATTTCCTTGAGTAATTAACCCTTCAACTTCTCCAAAAAAAAAAAAAAAAAAAAAAAAAAGGATAGTGGGGGAGCGGTAGCGCTGCGCTACCAGGCGTACTCGCTGTCCGGAGACGGCAGCGCTCTGCGTCGGCAGCGAGGTGTGGGATTCGGGGTGTGGGGCGGAACTATGTCTTCTTCGATGATCCCTAGGTTCGACCATCGCCCTCAGCTCTAACAAGGGGTTGCGTCTCCCTGTGGAATACCAGGGAGCAGAGTGATTCCGGTTCCTTCTACAACAGAATCTATAAGATTCAAGGTACGAAACTCATTGCAGTGTGAACACGACGAAGGGAGAGAGAGTTTAGTAAGAGAGAGTACGAGACAGGGGGCATATCCAACAGCGGCACCTCTGGAGGCAGTGGGTGGGCAGCCGGTGGTGGTAGGACTGGTGTTGGGAGGAGCGCCTGAGAACTACTGTTGACTATCTCGACTGGGAGCGTGAAAGACCTGAAGCTCGATGGGCAGCGGCACCACCAATGGGAGTGCGAGTTCCTCTGGTGGTGATGGGAGCGTTTCCATTCGGATCAAGGGCGCTCAGCATTAACCAAGACATTCTCTTGCATGAAATAGTTAGAGCGCATTAACCTAGCCACATTCTTTGCTAAATACTCCTTATGAGTGGTTTACTTCATGAGGAACATACACCATAATATTTGGAAAATTTCAAAAGAAGCGTGGAGGGGGACAGCACTCCGTTGAAGCACTGCGTTACCGATGGTATCGCCGTTCAGAGATGCGTCGGCAGCAAGGCGCGGGATTCGGAGTTAGGGGGCGGAGCTATGGAGTACTCTGTACTCTCTAGGTTCGGCCATCACCCTCAGCCTCGACAAAGGGTTGCACCTCTCTGTGGAATATCTGGGAGCAGGGTGGTTCCGATCCCTCCTACGACCTTCAACCTCCAGAATTAAAGTGTTATGTACTGCTGTATTATGCCCATTTATGGGTTAAATACATTGCAAACTGCACGAAGAAGGGAGAGAGGCTCTAGTGCTTGGTGAATGGTGAGTCAGACAGCGACACTTCCAGGAGCAGTGGGAGGGCAACTGGCCGCGGTGGTGTGACGAACCACTTCCCGACCCCGTGCCATCTTTCGTACCCTTTTGCTTGTATCATACCTACCCCAGGAAAACCCCGTTTTGAGTTCTTGCTTCCGGGTGCCGCATTTTCCTTTTTGAAGAATTTTTTTTCGACTATTTAGTTTTGTTTTTCTTTTTGCAAAGTCGAGAAATACATGGGAGTTTACGTGCGCCCTAGCGACCGCACTAGGAATTGGGCTCGGTAGTTGGGAATTCCAGGATAAGCGGAACTTCGACGTGTCCTTTTTGGTTGAGTAGATGTTCTTGGGCGCGTCGGGGAAAACTCTCAGAATTTTGCGTGAATACGAATAGGCGTAGGATTTTCTTTTCCCGCGTCGCTTTTTCGTGTGCGGATATGGTGATTTCAATTTTGAATTAGGATAGAAGCAAGCTGTAACTGTTTCGGTGCCTTTTTCTTTTTTTGTTGACAGCGCCGTGCATGCAAAAGCTTCCTCCTCTCTGTCCCCCGCATCACTCCCTCCCGCGCCTCTCTTCCCTTCTCCCTCCTTTTTCTCTCTCCTGTAACTGTTTTCCCTTCTCCCCCTCTCTCTCTCTCTCGCCTTGCTTTCGCGCGCCAATTTCCCTTTCTTGATCATCTGAATCTTGGACCCGTCTTGCGCCACCTCTCGCGCCTTTTCTCTTCTCACCCTCTAAGTCTGGCGTACGACGCCCGGTTGATCCCCCGATAACTCCCGCTCGCCAATCAGGCACGTGGATCGATAGGACCTTTCTATCGCGCGACGAACCTGATTGGCTGAACCTTGAGTTCCGAGGGATCAGCATGGCGTTCGTAGAACACTCTTCTCAAAGTCTTCTCCTCCTGCTTCTCCTCTTACACCTCAGCTTTCCTGTTGCCTTCTCCCCCTTCTATCTCCCCTGTCCCAACTATAAAACCCGCAAGCGCGTCCGCAAATCTCTCTTACATTCTCAACTCTCAAGCCAGCTTCCGGAAAGCAGTGGCTAGGCAGAGTGTTTGAAGCGAGTCGGAAAGTCCTGTTGGGCTGACGATAGACTGGACGGTTGCGTGCTGGATCGCCACGACGGACTGTGGGATCTGGGTGAAGCATGTCGAGTTTACGACAGTGGGGTGACGATCGCAGTGGTGGGAGTAAGCACGCGACGGTCAGGATCGTTGGTGCGGATATGAGGATCGATGTTGAGTAGATTGGCCCGGGGCCATATTGGAATTAACGGCGAATATGCCTTTGTTGCGGATTGTTATCGTTGGCGTGAGTGTACGGCGGTGACGCCGAACTTTTCTCTTCCTGGATCTTGTCCTCTTCTGTTCTGGATTTTCTTTCCCTCTTTCTCTCTCTCTCTTTCTTTTTGAAGATGATGCATCTGAATGATTGTCCCCCTCTTAAGTAGGAATGAGTTGGCATCCTGCTTCTGTATGAAAGAACTTCTTCCGGACCTCTTCCATTAGTTTCCTTGGTAATGCTCCTACGCCAAGACCCCGTCTACTTGTCTTGTGAACGGTATATGCGTGTGTATTGTGCAATGCAATTCATCTTTTCCTGTGCATTTTCGCACCTTCCATAGTAAATGCATGTATAGAGATGCGTGACTTTTCCAAATTGATTAGACGAGTGTCGTCGGGATTTTGTTCGAGAATGCAAGAGTGTTTGGATCTGTAGCTTTGTTTGCATTACGCATGCCATCTGCCTTATGCTGCACGACATCAGCAGCCGAATCACGAGGCGGCCCTGAGAAACAAGGCGCCCTGGGACCAACATTGTGTTGAACTGATCGGACCCGTAGCCATATGCATGATCAAGCTTATCTGTGTTTGCTCTCTCTCTCGCGTTAAAAAGATTGATTGGGGGACGCACGAATCGTTTTTGTTCTTAATGACGTCTCCGGATATTTTGTGATTGATTGACATGTGGACTGACAAGTACCCTTCGATTGGGCGCCAGCCTCCCGTATCTCCCATCCCAACGCGGCTTTTTCCTTACAGTGAGGAAAGGACACGTGTATGTGAGTGGGACATACGAGAAGCCGTTGCACAAATTGGCGGGCAGTATTACTTCCCTCCGGCCAACCGCTGTTCTGGGTTCGTAGAAGCCGGGTTTGTTATCATCGATACGCACTTCCCACCTTACTCGGTATTGTTGCCGTTTAACGAGTTAATCGTCATTCCGTGGACGACAGTAGAACCCCACTGGCCGCGCACTCTGTGAACTGAATGTCAGCACTTTGATCACTACGAAGCGAAGGGCTTCCACTACCAAATACAAAGTGAGGACGAGCATAAGGAAAGAGCCACTCGGCTGAGACCATCCACGTCGGATTCGGAACTGACCAGCGAACGAGGACGCGATCTGGTACGAAAACGAGACACGCGAAGTGTGCCAGAGCCTTTCAATTCTAAACGACGGGCTGTAGCCCGGTGGGAAGCCCGACAATATTTTTTGGATTGAATTTGAATCTTCATACTTTCGCGCCGTGTCCGCGCGTGCCTTTCGCGACGCGCGAAACAATCGACTTGCTCCATCGGACCAACACGGGGGATTTCAATTCCGTCTGTGTCCCCACACTCAATTTCCAAAAATCCTTGGCACACCCCATCTTGCTGTTTTTCTGGGCCTCTTTTCCGCACAGCTAACACTCCGAACGGAAGATAGCACAAGGCGTGAGGTTGGTATCGGAGCCGACACGTGTCAGTTCTGATGATAGTAAGTCGAACTGGCGAGAGGTAGGAAAGACCCTCAACTAGCTCGTCGAGATCGCCCCGTAACCAGGTCTCAGTCTAGTGTGGCTGCACTAGCAATACCAATGGTGGACGATACTAGGGTGATCGTTAGCATCCCTGCCCCTTTTTCCTCCTTCCCTAACCATACCCATCTCGAGGCTTGGCTGGAAGTTGTCGAAGCTCAAAACTACAGCGCAGCCGATCTTCCCCGTGTTCTGATATTACTACTTCGCAACACATCATATGACTGGTTTAGAAAACATACGTGGGTAGATTGGGATACTTTCAAGCGAGCATTCTTGGCTCGATTCGATACGGTTAGTGAGGATGCCGCCTGGTATGTACTCAAAAATCGACCGCAAGGACCAGGGGAATTATTGCCCGATTTCGTCGATCGATTTCAAACCACGTTGGATAAATTCGGGCGAGACGAGAATTCCGCTCGAGACTTGTTTATTGATCACCTTCGAAGTCCGACCTTGAAAGGGAAACTGCAGAAAAAGGTTCCGCCGAAAACAACCCAGTTATTGACTATTATCACTAAAGCGTTGGAGTTAGACTTGGCTGATACAAAAAAAATATATCAGCCATGGAGACAAGAATATTACAGATACCATACGGGATGTAACGGCCAAGAGGCGATCATGGCTACAAGTAGTCGAACGGTTTTATCCCCGCCTCGATCATGACTTTCCCGGCGAAATCGTCTCCGATATCCCGACTGCTTCCCCTCCCTCTCCTCCGGTGAATCAATCAATCGCAGTCGTTAGAAGCGGAACCCCATCCGAACCCCCCTCGCCAGCCATAACCAATTTGCATCTTGCCCAGATGTTCCATACGGCCACTACTAAGCAATCCGAATGGATGAGTAACCTGATCCAACTGCAGGCGGCTCATATGGAGCGGATGGAACAAATAATGAGCAGGCTCATTAAGCCTAACCCAGCTCCTGCTCGGCCTGCCCCTGCATCGTTTCCACTCTTACCTGCCCCACCTGCTCTAGGGTTCGCGCCTCAGTTCCCTCCTCATCTAGCTAATCCCGCAGGGAAGATCGAATGCTTTAACTGCAAGCAGCCCGGGCATTTCGCCCGAGACTGTCCGCATCCGAAACGTAATCAGCCTCCCCCTGTGGCGGCCCCCGTCACCCTTAATCAGGGATGAGTGGGCACTTTGATGTATATGGATCAAGGAAGAGAACTTGTGGCATATGCCACAGAACAACCCTCCCCTTCGATGACAACGGCATCAACGTCGGGAGCTTCTTCCCCTGACGCTGCTGACGTAGTCGATCCTCTCGAGTATCTCCATCTAGCAGGCATGACCGGAGCCATCCGCTCGGTCCCAGATGATCTCGAGTGGGTCGATCGCGAATCCAATCCAGGACCGCAGTTTCGGACAGGAGATATTGACGTACTGAGAACACTCAAGCAGAGTCGCACGTATAGCAACGATCTCTTTAGCAGAAAAAAATCACTTCGTACGAGCTCGGCCGGTGCTATGGAAAAGTGCGGAATGTGACTGTGAAGTATGGGGCAAACCGTTTGATGCCCTTATTGACACAGGGTCTTCTGCCGTGGCCATATCATTGGATACTGTAAAAAAGACGGGACGAATGGGATCCATTCTTCCTCAATCTGGCAAAGAAAATTATGTCTCTGCCGACAAGGAAGCAATGAACATCGTAGGCATTATCGAGAATGTGGCCGTAAAAGTTGGACGAGTACACGTCCTTGTTAATGCGCTCGTAATAGATGTACGATCCTATTCTGTGTTGTTGGGATTACCTTGGGCGATGGCGATGGGCGCACGTCTGCATTTCGATTCGAAACAGTTGGTGCTCACACAAACTGGGGGAAAGCCTCAGGCTGTTCCTCTGCGGGTTTCCACCCGAACGATAAAACGGGTTCCTAACTCTCCCCAAATAGGGATGATCCGATACATTGATCCCGATGAATGCTCTCCCTCACGCCTCGGGGATAAAATCAGGGAACAAAAACATGAAGAAGAGATGCCTAGCGAAGAAGAATAGAAGCATCTGATTGAACTTTTCGAACATGAAATCCCCGAAGAGTTTCAAGTGTGCCCCGACACCACCCGAAGCTTCCACGTAGATTCCCAGGACAATGCATTCACGCCTCTAACAACCCAGGTCAGTCCTTCATTCCTCCTCGGAGAACCCATATTGCAAGTTTCCGACCTGGATGAAGATTTAGAACCCCCTCGCACATTGTACGAGGGAGCTCTTTCCTTACGAACGCGTTATCAACAAACGGAACTGTATTTGAATGTCTCTGTTTTTTCGCCCCGACCGTTACTAACGACAGGAGTTACCATCGCCTTGATTAAACAAGAGGCGGAAGCACCGGTAAGTGATGTGCCTAATTTGATGCAAGAAATGACAGATCTAACAAGGCTAACTGTGGAACCAACTTCGGTTTGCTAAGAGACCGACGCTGAAACTAAAGAAATGGAGATGATCAGCCCCGCCGAGTCCCAGATGATAGTAACTCTTTTCTGTTCGCACCAGTAGTTCCGTTTTTTCTAGTGTCGATGAACGACGAAAACAGCCGATTGACTAGGTCGATATGCCCCTCAAGATTTCCGGGGAATCAACAATCCCCCTCCCGAGTCATGTTCCTACGGAACTCCGGAAGTCATTAATCCGTGTGTTAAATGGTTACCCAGAAGTATTGAGCGTGCATGATAATGATATCGGCTTAACTAATGTGATTGAGCATGCCATCCTCACAGGAGATCATCCGCCCATTAGCTACGCTCCCTATCGATACTCGCCAGCTCAAAGAGCGACCGCTTTTCAGCGGATTAGGGAGTTTGAAGCTAATGGATGGATCGAACCTGCCATAGGTCCGTGGTCTTTTCCCGTAGTAATCGTACCTAAAAAGGACGGAGGGATTCGCATTTGCATTGGTTATCGAAAGTTGAATGATATTACGATTAAAGATGTGTATCGCCTCCCCCGGATTGATGAGTTATTGGATGCGATTGGGGGTGCTCCATTTTTCAGCAAGTTTGATGTTCGTCATGGGTTCCATCATCTTCTTATCCGGGAGGAAGATCGACCGAAAACAGCGTTTGTGCTTTTCGAAGGTACGTGGCAATGGATTCGATGTCCAATGGGTATCTGCAACGCCCCCACGACTTTTCAGCGGGCCATGAACATGGCTTTTCAGAATTTCATACGGAAGACTCGTCTAGCGCAAAGCATCATCAACTACTGCGTGATTGTGTACATGGATGACATCATAGTGTATTCGAGCTCCTACGAGGGACACGTGAAGCACATCGAATGGGCACTACATGCGTTACGAGATGCAGGTTTCAAGGTGGCGCTTGAGAAGTGTCAGTTTTTCCTCACCACCATTTCCTTCCTGGGGCACGTGGTGACAGACAAGGGACTCCAATCGGAGCCGCTGAAGGTGGCAGCTGTCAGGGACGCGCCAGTGCCTACTACTATCACGCAAGTTCGCGCCTTCCTGGGCCTAGCCTTGTATTACCGAATATTTATCAAAGGCTTCCCGGCGATTGCGGGACCCCTCACAAATCTCTTGCGAAAGGATCAGTCGTTGATCTGGACGCCGGAGTGCGATCAAGCGTTTTTCAAACTCAAGGCTGCTCTCATTTCGGCTCCGGTCCTTATGAGACCAGATCCCGAAAAACCTTTTGTTCTTATCACCGACTGGCAGCCAGAGGCGATTTCGGCGATCCTTGCCCAGGTGGGATCAATTGGACTCGAGAATGTGGTAGAATATGCGTCTAAATCGGTGCCCGCCTGCAAGCGCAATTACGCCGCTCCAACGGGCGAATGCTATGCGGCTCTCTGGGGGATCAGTCACTTTCGTGCTTACCTGTACGGGCGAAAATTCACCCTGGTGACTGATCATGAGCCCCTGTTGGCTCTGAAGAAGTYGAAGGATTGCTCGGGCATGATCGGGCGATGGGCAACGGTGTTGCAGGGCATGGACTTTGACATCCGTCATCGGAAGCACGAGGGACACGGGAATGCGGACGGGCTGACACGCCTGCATCGGCCTGAGAAGGTTCCAAAGGGTGACGAGGTGATTTCGTGGAACGAACACGAACAGGAGATCGGATCTCGGTACGGCCAAGTGGAGATCTTATCGAAGCAGTAAGTGGCACGAGGACTAATTGTTCCGTTCTACCCTCCCTGCATCCTCTCCTCCTCTAACATCATGGCTACTCCACTCGCCTCCGCAACCCCTTCATCTCCTGCTAATACTGCCCCTCTCAAGTCCTCTGCTTTCTTTGCCACCCTCCCCGATAAATTCTGCTATTTTTGCACGTGTATTGCACGGGTTTATGGGGTTGACTGTCATCCCTTCGAAACTGGGTTTGTTGATTGGGTAGAATGTGCCACGTGTGTCAACCGTGCACACGGGGCCTGCGTTCGATATCGGACGCGTAGCAAGGAATGGAGGTGCCCCCTATGTAGAACGAACGAGCTCCCTACGGAGGTTCGGTTCGAGGCCGCCCATACGGACGGTCCTGAATACGACGAGAAAAACCGACGGGCGGAAGTCTGGATGGATAAAATTTTATTGGCAAAATTAGCGGGATTATCATTGGGCCATCTCACCAAACACGACAGACGTAGGGCGACCGAGAGATCTCGGGACTATCGATGGATCAACGGTCATTTGGAAAAGCGTAAAACTGACGGATCGGGTTCGTGGCTGACAGTTTCCCATCCCTTCCAAAGATACGATTGGATCCGATCTGCTCACGAGGAACAGGCTGCTCATTTCGCGATACATGTCACGGAGGCAACCATAGACCAGAATCGATGGTTCTGGTCCAATGTACGAGGTGATGTCAAATACGTTGTCGCTAGCTGTCCGGTCTGTGCCGCTGATCGCGCCCCTATACGGGGACTAAACACAATCGTACCAACGGAAGTAGAGCGTCCTTTTCAGCGAGTCAGTATGGACACGACAGATATTGACGTGCCACCTGGCCCAAACCGCTGTGAATACTCTATTTTATTAGTATTAATTGACCATTTTTCCAAGTGCATCGAGGTCTATCCTTGTAAGACCCGAAGAGCCGCAAAAGTAGCCATGTACATCGAACGGTTCCTCTATACCCGTCCAGATACGGTAGAAATTCTGACGGACAATGGGTCGGAATTCAAGGGCGAGGTAGAAGAACTGCTTGCGCGAAGGGACATCGCGCTCCGACATACGGCACCCCACGTGTCCCAGTCGAACGGGTTGGCCGAGAACGCCAACCGTATGATTAAAACCTCCGTTCGCAGGAACTTAGCGGCACACGACACGCGTCCATGGCCCTATATCGTATATCAGATTGTCGGCATCCACCGGGCTACCCCTCACGAGTCTACGGGGTTTACCCCCTTTCAACTTCGAACTAATAGCCTCCCCTGTGTCAATTACCGGGGCAACTCGGAAATTGCCGAAGCAGGGGGTAGAGACACGCGTGCGGCCTTCAAGGCTAAGGCCAAAAGGTACACTGATTTGATGGAACGGGCCGTTTCGAAGCTGGCCCGAAAAAGACAAAGGATGACCGAGCTGGCCCACGGTAGATAGGTCCGTAGCTACGAGGCCCGAAACGGAAATGCTGGACCCCAGTACCAGTATAAACTGGGGGACCTAGTGCAGGTACGTAAATGTGCACGCGACCGGAAACTCGCTCCCAAGTTCTCCTGCTGTTTTTGCGTTGTCGAACTCGGGCCCAACGGCACCAACACGGTACGCATCGCGCCTGAGGCTAGCGCTAGCCATAGCTTTGTCCCCATCGTCAGACATACCTTTTACCTCCGTCTCCTTCCTCCTTCCGATTTTCCTCCCTCTTCTTCCTTGGGAAGCGAGGAACACAACGACGATCTAACCCTCTCTCCTCTTTCTTGTCCCTCGTCCTCCTCTCCGACCTCGCCATGAGCTTCATCACGGAGCGGGTTCTCGACGCACAGCTGCGACAGCCACGTGGCCACATCTCAGTGATCCGGCAAGTTTGTCATCCCCGGCTTAATACGGATCTCCGCTGTTTGATGCGATTTTTCAGCGACGAAGGTATCTGTGCCGCCGCCGCGTTTCGGATAGAAGGAAGCCCTCACGCGATAGTGTTCGCGGAGGTTACTGCAGTTCATCGGCGAGCTGGTCCCTGAACGAGCCACGTCACCACAGTGACGGGATTCACCGACGACATCAGCTCGGTCAATCTGCTGCGGCATACCGCGATCTTGGCCTCGCTGCGCGAGTGGACGGAGCAAGTGTCCAACGTGTGGCAGCACGTCCTCGCCCGGGAGGGGTATAACATCATCCCGATCTTTGCATCGGACCTTGACGGCATTCGCCGATTACCGCGCGAGCGGCCAGTGGCGATCCCAACCCTCGTCCCCTTTCCCCGTCCCCAATGAACCACGCTGTTCGTCTCGCTCCTCTCTCTACCTTTGGTCTCCCCTCTCTCTTCCCCACCTTCTGGCAATCCGATCTTCACCCTTCTCTTTCCCTCTCGTTCGAGCCTCTTTCAGTCCCTTTTATCCATCCTGGACATTGGCGATTGTGGCGCGAAACTTTTGAGGAGCTATCCTTTTGCTTGGCTAGACCGGAATTTCACCGGCTCATCAGAGGCCTGACACTCGCGGGTAATCTCCTTACACCGCAAATCCTCCGCAAGTCGTGTCAACACTCGCGACGCAATTGCGACGCGGCGCCATCCACTACCACACAACTTCGCGGCGCAAAGTCCAGCAGCAAACGGGGGAATTTGATAAATAGTAAAGCGGACGGGGACTAACGAGCACCCCACGTGGATCAAGAAGCCGGAGCTGCTGATCATACAGGGTTGGAGGACTAACGCGGAAGGAGATCTTATTGGATTTCTCTTTGGGTCGGTACGACCGGGTCGCCGTTAGTTGATTGCACAAGAGCTCATCACACCGATCGTGCAACTAGCGCACGATCTCTCGCCCGACATCTACTTTCAAAGCGACAACAATCCCGCTCCATACATTTTCGAGCGATCCTTGGATCCGTACCTTCAGTGGACTTCGTACTTAGAGGAACCTAGAGACGAGGATACCCTACCATCGCAGCAGGAGTATCTGAAGCAGTACGAGATCATCCCTTATGCCTTTTATCCGAGGGCAGAGGAAGTGGTGATCAACGACGACGAAGAAGAAGATGGCGACCCTGCAGCCGCCACCTCAAGTACCGCGCGACGGAGACGGCGCCGATCCCCCTCCTCCTCCCGCCCCACCCGTCCCCCAGTTCGCCCACATACCAATGCGGGCGATACGCCTTCGACCTTGGACGCTGCCCCGCCGCCCCCTTGATTTTCTCACCCTCGAACAGATCCGTACCCCTGTCACCTTCCCTTCCCATCCTTTCCATCCCCATCTCTTTCGCGACTTCTATTCGACCCGTCTACTCGCCACTGTCCATCCTCACGCCTCCCTTCAGTCCGCTGCTCCCACATTCTGCTGGCATTTTCTGTTGTTCAGCGCTGCATGGGAGCAATCCAACGTCGTAGAAGTCTACTGCGTTGCCACGGGGACAATCCCCGCCTGTCGCCACTTCGAGGTCTTTCGAGCGGCGCTCTTCCGCACCCTCTCCTCCTTCTATCGTGACTACCTCGCCTCCCTCCCCCGCAGTGGCGAT
>BFEA01000425.1:492081-503731 GCA_003427395.1 Chara braunii | reverse complement strand
AATCAATCAATCAATCAATCAATCAATCAATCAATCAATCAATCAATCAATCAATCAATCAATCACAAAGTCCATCAATCAATCAATTAATCAATCAATCCCAATCAATAAATCAATCAATCTATCAACAAAACAAATCCCAATCAATCAATCAAGATTTATTTTATTTTATTTTTTTAATTCATTTTTACCCCCAAACCACCCCCTCCCGAAATTCGTTTTTATTTTTATTTTTTTCTGTGAGGGGGTGGGGTTGGGGTTGCGCAACCCCAGTAGGCCTCCAACCCCCCGCACTAGCCGCCACGTGGCTGCAAAGTTATGCGGCCACGGCCTTGGCCGGGCATCGCCGCCTCCGGGGGGGATTCGTAGCCTACCTCCACTTTCGCAACTCACACCTGCAATTCAGTGCCGTCGTGTGCAGACTTTGGACAATAAAGCTAACGCCACGTGACAGACTCGCAGCCCTTTTCACGACAGTTGCTCAGCTGGAGGACTTGTCATACTTTGATATTGTTTTCGCTGACATGGTGGATGCATGGAAGGATAGCCCACCCGTTAAAGATGCGAGAATGAAGCGGATGAAAGAATGTGGCATGACTTAATTTGATTTTTTTTGTTTGTCGTTTCTCGTGGCAAGTATAACAACAAGGAAAACTTTATGCATGATGACCCGACATGGTTGTATGTGCAAGCACGACTATATCTGCTTTGGCCATTTAGCTATGGCCGACGAAGTGGCCCGACTTCAATGAAAAGATAGAAACAGGAGTTTTTCCACCACCAACCACACACCCTTCAATGCCAGTGTGGAAGCGTAGTTGCATGGATGGTCGTTTCAGACATGCATGCATTTTTTTTAATTATTTTTTTTATCTGACAAATCCTGTGTTTGCGTTTGATGGTGTTTGCACATTTATGGGACTGAATGTCACTTCTTAATGGTGACATACTCACACATCCCACATTACATCGAAAACGGGGAAAAAAAAACAAAAATCGGACAAATTGCAGAAACAAAAGGAGCATAACATAGGAAGAACATGCACAAGAAAACAGTGCACCAATCTCTTACCATGTGTTCAAGGGCGGTGTGGGATAGTGGAAATGACATCCAGAAACACGGAAAGGAGGGATTGAATAGAGAACATGCAAAATGGAAATATGCCTTCACCAGAGCACAAAGAATATAAGTTACAGTTCTACTCCAAAACATTGTTTCTTTGCAAAAAAAAAAAAACATTGTTGGGGTTCCAAACCGTTCATATTGAAGTCACTGAGATATTCCATCCGGAGAAGACTGTCCACAAATTCTGAACTGAATGCCGTGAAAAGTGAAAGATCTGGCGTCGTTGGCTGTGTGTGATGGACAAGCATGTAAGTGGATAACTGGAATGAATCCAGCCTCACCGAAGGGACAAAGAGGTAACAAAAAAGCAGCTTCTAACTTGAAAAACAGGATTTCAAATTCAACACCTTCTCACCCCCCCCGCCCCCCCCCGGACTGCGTAAACTCGTGAAAATTATCATAAATGATGTCCTCAGACCCCCAGGTCCTAAAGCAGAAGCAGCACTGCATTCCTACTCAGATGCTGATGAAGGCAACTCATCAGCAGAGCGCCGAGCCTTGCCTCCTTGGCACACGGAGACTGCGTACAGCATTCGCGAGCGTAAGGTATCCCTTCTCCACCCTCTCACCATAGGAGCCTGCTATCCTCTCGCGAGCAGCAATGTCGTGCTCCATAAGTTCTCTCTAGACATCCGCTTCCTGGTGAGCGATGTCACTCGTGGCTTCACGACGCACCGTCATACAGTCTCTATCGGAACGTGTCAATGCCTGCGTGTGATCGCGCATTGCGCCAGTCACATCCTGCACATTGGACTCACGCGCATTCGTGTTCGTTCGTTTGCATTTCCCGAGCGTGGGATCAAATGCAGTCGAGCGCGAACCTCCCAACAGTCCCTGACCTCCCCTTTTTGCCCGCTTTGTCACTCACCCCATCTGCATCTCCTTCTCTGTCTGCCGTCCCTTCTCTGTCCTCCTCTCGCTCCTATTTTGCACCAGGGTCCCTCAATTGCGGCAAGTTGATGGTGTCCAAGTCCTTCTCGACGGGGTCGATAATGTCATACCATCTATTGGTGGGGAGCTGCACCTGCTGGAACCAGGTCCATCGTCCCTGTATAACAAGATCATCCACAAGAATGTTCGAGAGCAGTCCGCCAACATTGATTACCCCAGGATACCCAGAGGGATTGGCTGAGCGGTTAGAAAGGTTATGGAGACAAAAGTGCCTCTTCACCCCTTGAGCAGGGTGCCTCGTCTATCCCGGTGTATCTAGCCTCTTCCATCGCCATGAGTGTACGGATAGTATCTTCTATAAAAGGAATGAGTAGAGCTTAAGATCCTTTTGCTGCTAGCTGCTGTCCCTTTCTCCAGTCACTTCTTGGCCAAACTCTGATCTTCATATTCTCCCGCCAATGTCCGCTTGGTTCCGGTGTTGAAGTTGTTCCTCCCCGGGAGGCACCGGGGGTGGATGATGGGTCTTGTCTGTAGCAGCGGCTGTGATCACATCTGAATTTCCTCCAACGAGAGGGGGTGAGGTGGGAAGGGGTCAGGGAAATCAGATGGGGGTCTCATTGGGAAGTAGGTTTCAACAGTAGTCCAATCTTTGAATACTAATCGGTAGTCCCTGGGTGGGCCCTGTCTTATCAAGTCTGCCTGGTCATCCCCCCATTCTACCCGAGCTATCCATCACTCCCGCTGATCCACTAACCAATCTATGCAGAATGGTGTAATTGCCTGCTTGATATCCTGCTCAGTCTGAAGGATGTCAGGTCTTGATTTAAGAGCTTGCCATTTACGCATCAGTTCTAGCTGGACGAGTTCCTTCACTTTCCCCGTTAGCTACGACCCCTGAGACTCTATCTTCACCCCTTCCATCACCAGGAGGAAGCCCTGCCAACAAAGCGCCCAAAGGACTGACCTTCTTCCTAGACTGTACAGGTTGCTTGTGAAATTGGAGGAGGTCGCCATTGATGGCAATGTCCTATTAATATGGTCTGTCAGGACCAAGGCCAGTGAGTGTTTGGTACTGTTTTGCGCCATATGAGGTCCCACCATCGCCAGGTAAACAGTGCCACATGGCACTGCATGAAGATGTGCTCGATAGTCTCTTCCCGCTTTCGTGAGGGAAACTTTAAGGCGCTTGTGCACCTTGGACACCATGGGAGTGCCTTCCCTTTTTGCTCCAGGGGGGTGTGGTCAATTAGCCAGGCATTTGTCAGTAGGCAGCGATGTGCGATCTGCCATTGTAGGGACATGACCTTGGCCGTTTTAGCTTTACCCTCTTGGAACCATTTGATGGCGTGAGAAGGGCCTGATTGACGTTAAGGTGTCTGGCCCACCTGTCAATGATCTGGTCTCGTTGAGGTCTTTTGGGTCGGAGCATCCTATACATGGATTTGACCGATATCAACTGCGACGAAAGTTTAACACAAAATCAACATGGTACTCCTTCCGTCTTGGGGCATTCATGTCCCAGTAGCTGGGAAGACTGGACCACCCCTCGTGTGCCTTCAACCTCTTGTAGTCGTCATACACTTGATGAAACTTGTTTTTGCATTGCTCATGATCACGATTGAACCCCTTCTCCCTCATCCGATCTTCCACCATCTTCCAAAACCCTTGTGTTATTCTCGCCTGCCCATATGCCTCCGTCTCCTCACTCATCAACACCTTGATCTCATTGCAAGTCCTGCAAAGGACTCCTGTCTCTTCCTCCATCAGTGCTCCGTGTTCTTCTCTGTGGAAACCGGACATGGCTGAGGCCGTTGAGGACGTGCCTGGGAAGTTGAGGCAGCTGCATTCCCGATATTCGAAGGCACTTGCTCAGAACCGGACTGCCCGGTGACAGGACTACCTGTCTCGCCAGCAACATCGGGCGATGCTTCGGATGCGTGTGACACCAGCATAGGTGACGGACTGGCATGGCCAGCCACAGGATTCCCTGCAAAATCCACAGTGTCATCAAAACCGGCTTCTATGTTGCGGATAATATGGTTGATGACATACTCTGACGCGGGAGCCGGCTGCTGCCCATGTGATCGCCCATCACCGGTCCCACATCCCGAATGCGGGGTATGAGGACGTGACCCACCCACCGATTGTGGGACAATTGGCGGTGAAGTGGACGAAGGGGTGTGAGGTGGCCGTGAACATTCCCCATCATGGACAGCAGATGTGACAGGGGAGGGAATAGGACTCACACTTGCAGCACCATTATTGGGAGATGGAGTATGGGAAGGCGGTGGCACCAGACCATGGTGCATGTCCGCTGACAGCCTCTCCACCATGGTGATCGCGCTCATCCGCAGGCGCTCCCTGAGAGACACTAATGGTTAATAGGTGGTGTCATTTTCGGCGAATTTTTCACCGAAACTGCCATATTTCTCTGAATTTTTTATTTTTTTTCTTGTTTCTTTTGGCCTTCCATTAACGATCTCTCCTGAGAGACTGCTCATCTCCTCCAGCAACACCAAACCTGAACCCGCTCATGGGACGCAGAGGTGACAAGAAAGCAGGTCCCGCTGTCCTAGCTGCAGGGTGTGACAATGGAACCCCAGCCCTGTCCAGTGAGGAGAAAGGCTCGTGTGACACGGAATGTGACTCGGGGACCTGTGTGCCATTGGACTGAACATCGAATGGGCACTGAGTCTCACTCCCGCTGTAGCACAAATCACCCTCGCTATGCAGCAAAGTACTGAGACTCGATGTGGGTCCCACCCCCACAGGTGCCACTGGGCCCTTCTCCGATTCTGGGAGTGTGTCTTGAGACTGCGAATAGCCCCAGTCCTGGACACAGGACAGACCGACGGGATCAGCATTTGAAGACATGGTGGTGGGCGGGTACACTGCACGGCGAAGAGGGGAAGCAGATGAATCGTCCTGTACTTCTTGCATGTACGGAAAAGAAGTACTGGTGATGGCGTCAACCAAAGGTCTCATCCCTTGAGATGAAAAGACGGAAATGAAAAGACGGCAATGGAAAAACGGCGAACTGATTTGCCACAAATGGTGAGGCCCTTGCGAAGGTCATACAGGCTCATACCCACGAAAGCAAGCGTGTGGGGCACTGGCCTAAACACAGCCGATGCTAACGCCCTCCCGTTTCACATCCACAAGACTTTCCTATTTCGGAAAGTTAAGGGGAGGAGGCCTGATGCGTGTGCCCACCAAAGTCAATGAACCTGACTATTTTCCCGGCCAGGGACATTCCAAGCACTATGCATGCGACAGTGGGAAAGTGACCAACTTCCGACGTTAGTACCATTGTAATGCAAAATCCCGACCCCGTTTAACATGGTCATCAGACCATCAGCTCCTCCGAGAAGACTGCGCCAATGACTACAAACGTACCCCTCAAATGGATTTTTTTTGCTTTAGAGGACGAGCAAAGCAGCTAGAAGACGTTGCAATATCACCCGCTACCTCGAAAGTTGTTGCTTTTGCAACCTCGTGACGGTGAACTTCGTTTTCGAAAATGACGAAGAACATCGGTTCAACATCCTTTCAGGCCACCGGATTGGTCGACACGCCTGGGCCACAGCTCGGTTAAAGTAAAATGTGAGCAGCCATGGATGTACAGTGCCATCCACGGCCCACAGACGTCACCACTGCCTACACGTGATCGAAAGCGCAGTCGCCTCATTGTAAAACGGTGCTGGTGGGTCCCGGCCCCTGGGGCTGGTCAGCTCTATGATGATACCTCAATGCAGTCCGACTCGCCCTTTTATAAACCAGACAGAAAAAGAACAAAGCCTGCTTGTGCACCACAGCTGTGCTGCTGCGGCTGCTGCCCTACGAGGGTGGAGGCCGCTCCTGCATGGATTAAGATATATGGGCCCTCTATTCGGATTACAAATGGGCACTATCTCTCACTCAGTTCAAGGGGGACATTCCACAAGGTGAGGCTCGTCCCCTTTACCTACTACTTGTCAGACAGTCGCTTGCAAGACTTCTCCTATATACCAAACCAGAACCTCTCTACTAAAGCCTCTCCTCAAATAGGAAAGAAATGGCATTTCACTAACAATGACATTTGTCCCAGGTTTCCCTTCTAGGAGCGCAAATCAAATGCATTGTCCTAAATTTCCCAGCTTTTTTGGTGTATTGTTTTTAACACCTACTACTGCACACCTAGAAGCAAAGCTGTTTAAAGAGCAGCGTTCCTTTTGTCACAAGGTCATTTTAAATGTTTAACCAGACCTACCACCAATTGATAGAGTGGAGATCATGCTAAGTTTACTAACTACTTACAAAAAAAAAAGGAAACAGAAAAAAACCAAAAAAAACTATAAAACAGCAAGTTGAACGCAAAAGTGCACTTTCATGAAATTTCGCTAACATTCCAATTTCAGAAATCTTGAGAAATTTCAGAAACCTCATCAAAAAGAATTCCAACGGCCCAAATGATACCAAATTTGGCACACAGCAACCTTAAACGAAAACAAAAACAGTCAAAGAAAAAAACAAAAAACAAAACATAAAATTTGACCCCAAAACCCTAATTTCAGTTTTGGAACCGTTAGTCAGGAGCTGAAAGTGGGGGTCCCCGTTAACCACTTGTGTATTTTATGACATTATGACAAAGGCGTGAGGATTCAATACCTCAGTCAGTCAGGAAAGGGCCCTGCCCACCCTAAGTAAAGGTGAACCTGCAAAAATGAGGCCTGGCCTGAGTTCAGGCCAATGTGAGCAGAATGGGGACCACAGGTAGTTGCTGCGTGCATGCAGCATCTTAAGCCGCCAGTTCACGGCCCCAGCCTTGCTGAAAATGCAACTCGCCGCCTACGAAAATTTCGGAGCGTCGTGGCCTACCGGAGTAACCGGACCACAATGGTTGGCGGCAACGGCCAAAAAAGAAAGAAAATGCGCTGCTGGCGGTTCGGAAAAGCTTGGCCCGCAGTGAGGCACCTCCAGGCCCGGGTGTATTAGAGGTTTAAACCACCAGTACGTTTCCCCTCTTGAAAATCAAATTAATGCCGGTACATTCGGAAGCCAAGCGGGGTTCGGTACTACCAGACCGAAATGGCTGGTGGCGCCAGCCAAAAAGAGGCACGCGCTGGTTCAGAATCTTCTTTTTTTGGCGCGCAGGGCGATCTTATGTTCGACATCGATCACTGAGAAAGGTATTGGTGGTTTAAACTAACCAGTAGGCTCAGGCCACATAAGTTACGTGAAGTTGCTGGGCCTCGTGCAGATGCTTGAAAGGGCCCAGGGCGCATGGCGCTGGACACTGGGACAGGGTGGAGCCTGGGCACATCATGATCCTGCGCAGCCTCTTCCGCCACCACAAAAACTGGACGGCGCCTTGCCGGACACAGTCGGGCATTCTGTTAAATTAATGCGGAAGTGCTGCAGGAGTGGCTTCTTAGCGCATTGGGCTGAGGACGAAGCTGCACAGTGGCAGCAAGGTGAAGGAGGGAGAGCAGCAGCCATAGACGGGCTGCAAGCTCCATAGCCGGGTGGTGAAGAAGCAGAGGTCCTTGGTGAAACTGCGTGTGGTTCACAAGGGAGAAGAGGCAGTGTGAAAGAGGCATGCACCTGGTGTGGTTGAAGGAAGGCTGTTCGATCAGAGTCTTTTCGAGCGGGAATGGCTGATGACACATGGATGATGGACCTGTTGGAGACATAGGTAGGTTAGATCGATAGGAGCGTAGGGAATTCATGGTACTATCGGGGTTCAGGATGCCGTAGGAGGGCTACATTGCTGTTGCATTGGTGATTGGAGGTGTTGGAAGGGCTTTAAATTTGTTATCAATAGACTTCAGTGCTTTGCTCTTTCCTATTTGGTGTACGTTTCGCTTTGATTTCTGCTTTCAATTTCGGCTCAATGATGTCTGGTCGTCTGTGAGATGTCGCATTGTGGTTAATTGTTGTTTGGCTTCCACATTGTTTATTTCATTGCAAAGGAACGCCGTTTAACGAACTGCATTTCTTCCAGGTGTGTGGCACTATGGGTTCAAGAAAAAATACACAAAAGATTGGGCAAACTCGGAGTCTCGGACATGAAATTTTGTGCAATAAAAAAAAAGAGGATAATTCGCCATATGCCCCAATGAGTTGAGATATATGCCAAAATGCCCCTAAAAGATGTGAATAGAGCGGAATGCCCTAAAAAGAATGTCGTTTTTAATGACATTACACTGATTACAGTTAAAGGGAAAAGGATCTGTGAAAAAAAAAAAACAAGAAAAGAAAAGGATCTGCAATTGCACAGCAGCCTCAGCAGGTACATATGGAAAGCAGGGTCTAGAGCAGAGGAACCACCCCCGCCCCCCTCCTCCCCCTCCCCTTGAAACTCAGCTGCATTCCGTGGACAGTTGCCACATCTCCCTGGATTTCTGCATTTTAGCCTTTTTTTCGATAGTCTGCCAGGTCGCGGGCAAACTGACCACTCTAACTAACAATGAAAGTCAAATGGTGGGGAATCCGGTTCTTTGAGGGCACCCTCAGACTTAGTCAGGAAGACTTAGTCTTTTTTTGTGCACTGAATTTGGATGCAATTACGGTCAGATACATCCAGGTTTACATCCAGGAGCGGCCGTAATTGCAGTCTGATACATCCATGAAGTCCTAGTGTGCGTATATTCTCAGGCCACAACTTTTTGGGCTGATTTCTAGTTTAAGATGTAATGATTATTGCAATTAGGTGCATCGGCACAGCATCGCGCTCGCTGGATCAGTCTAGGAAAGTTATAGTGTGAGTATGCTCTCAGACTCTGAGAGACTGAGAGTGCTGTGTCACCTGAGGAGTGCCCCAGAGTCCCAGAGTCCCAGACTGATTTGGTCAGATCTGCATCTGCGACAACCAGAGACTGAGAGTGCCGTGTCACCTGAGGAGTGCCCCAGAGTCCCAGAGTCCCAGACTGATTTGGTCAGATCTGCATCTGCCACAACCCCACGCGTCCCCAAGACTTCAGAAGGCATCAGGCAGAGAAGAATGGAAAAGGGCTTTGAAGAGGCTTGTTGCAAGCTGGTGGTTGCTCGGGTATTATTAGCTCATTGGAGAAGTACTTGACGTCTTGCAGCTCACAAATCGGATGGCTTCTTGTTTGTCAGAAGTCTGTGAGTCTGGGTGGCGGCCCCCACCCTCTTCAAACTCAAAATCCGGGACACATCTTTTGTCAGAAATGTGTAAGTTGATGTGGCAATGCCTCTCCGCTTTCAAAACTCGCAAAGATCCTTTTTTTTTTTGTCAGAAATGTGTGAGTTGATGTGTCAATGCCTCTACTTTCAAACACTCTGGTTTCAAATTGGTGTGGAGAGCCCCCTATGTCCACATCCTTGTAGGTAGATCTGACAGCCAAGAGTTGGGGGGGTTGGTGGTGAGGCTCAACGTCCAGGTCGTTGGGGGCAGATCGGACGTCGGTAGATGTCAAATGGAGTCTGGAGATGGTGGGTCCAGACAACAGGCATCAGATTTTGAAACATAAGAGAATTTCTTTTTTTATTTTTAACAACAAGTACATGGCCCCAGCCTTGCAGAAAGAAAGTCATTGCCACCATCGAAAAGACGGGGCCAGGTGAGGCAGGGCAGCCATTGATAAATTCCACCGGCCCAGGGGGCTTCCGAAGCCTTACAGGCCTCCGAAAGGGACCCGCGACCTATGTACGGGTGCACTGGGGGCTTAGTACTCAAGACTTAGTGAGGAAAGGGTCTGCGACCTCACCAGAGCATTTTACTTAGCCAAATTGGATATGGAACTTACCGGGGCCTACTACCCGTTACTACCTAAGCTATACTCAAACTAACTTCCCTTTCCTTTTCTATTTTTCTCACCGAGACTTTTGAGGTTTCACCAGTGAGTACACCCCAAAGAGGTCACCAGGACTTTCCATAGTAAGGACACCCCAAAGAAGTCTGTAATGCTGGGAATGGAAGGATCACCGTTTGGTCATTACATGCTAATTGCGGTCAGCAAAGGCTCTTGAATTGGAATGCAATCAGATGAAATACATTTCTGACCCTTTTCTGGGTGTGGTATGGTAAGGTATATGCTGTTGAGATGGTACCTTCTTCCCCCGAATACAATGTACGGTCATTACAGCTGTATCTAGACTGAAAGACACCCAAACACAGCTATAATGACTGTGCACTGTATTCGGGAGAAGAAGCCTCAAGAAGGTAGGCATAAGAGTGTGTGTGTGTGTGTGTACTTGTGTGGGGGCATGTGTGTGTGTGGTAAGAATACGAGACCCAAGCAAAAAAGCTTCACACCAGATGACCTTCTCCAAAACAGCACATCGCAAGGCTATGTGCAGCCAAACATTAGTCCAAGACTGAGACTGGTATGCCAACGTACAAAAGGACTTCAGATTCAATAACACATCAAGGCAAACACTCAGATTGACGGTTGAGAGAGGAACGGTGAAGGGAGAGGACAGACAAACAACAGCAACGGCAAGGAACAAAGGCTGGCGGGTACAGGGGAGGCGGGTGGGCAGACAACCGGCAATAGGCAACAACTGGGTGAACAGGGCAGAGAAACCAGAAGAACACCAGCAAGCCATTCAGCAACAGGGCACGGCCACACACAAGCACACAAACCACCAAGAAAAAACACCAGTCCAAAAAATGCATAGACCGAATAAAATAAAACTGATGATGAAAGATTGTTTCGTCAGAGTTGCACCGACTCATCACGAGGCTGAACCCTCGACAATCTGCGGAATCTCCGTATTTGACGGTTTAGGTCATGAACCCTTTGACCCTTGTTGAAGGCAGACTGTCCCCAAGCGGAACATAGCAGCGGGCAGCAACCCTGTGGAGCACCAGGCAACGCAGTAGAGGCAACACGGCCGCACAATGCCAAACACGACTGCGAGGAACGATATGGCATGCAGGACATGCAGCGTGGCAACTGTGTATTGAAGCACAAGGCAACACAAGTAAGGCAACCACACTGCAAGGGACGACAGGGTGAGCTGACCAACAACTCGGCGACCGTGGAGCGAAGCACAAGGCACCCTCAACAAGGAATACAAACCAACCAACAAGGCCCGCAAGCAGCAGACATGGAAGGCACGGCCAGCGGAAGGGCATCAAGGCAGCAAGGCAGCGGAGCAGCAAAGCGCAAGGCAACACCAACAACACGGCCACACCGCACAACGAACACATCAACCTGCAAAGAACCGCATGTGAAGCAAGCGGGACAGGCAGCAGGGCGGCGGCGGAGTGCAGACGAGGCCGTTCACACATTGAACACGGAGCAAAGCAGCACATGACCTACTCACATCACGATTGAACCCCGCAGACTGTTGGTTCCCACCACCCACTGAGCCAGGGAGTCACTCCGACGAGCATCCGTCATCACGTACAGGCAACACAAACATCCCGAACTGAGCGGCCCCCATAAGAGTGCGGTAGGCACTCCAAACGAGGAACCACCGACTGTCTGGCACTACTTAAGGGTGCTCAGTTGGGTGAGTAAAAATACTTGAAAAAATTAGAGGGAGAACAGGAGAAAATAAAATCAGAGGAAGAACAGACAGCAAGAGGAAAACAAACAGACATAAAATTGATTGATTGTGTGTGTGTGTGTGTGTGTGTGTGTGTGTGTGTGTGTGTGTGTGTGTGTGTGTGTGTGTGTG
>BFEA01000425.1:433510-447239 GCA_003427395.1 Chara braunii | reverse complement strand
TGGGAATCAACCATGAATAGGTCGGAGCTTCCTTTTGGAAAAAAAAAAAAAAAAAAAAAAAAAGTTGAGTTGTTGGTCTGGTTAGCCTTGTTGGTGATTTGTGAATTCTGTGACGGTCGTGTGTGATTGCTCTGTTTCTGGTGCGGACAGCTGCTGTGGGCCCCCCTTTTGAACATTGCCTGACGAGGCCAAGCTCGCAGGGAGACCTGCAAAACTTTTGCACAGGGCCTAGGTCCCATTAGCAAAGAGGGTTGGATTTAGCTTCTGAATCTGGACGTGTTTGAAGGAGAGATGCAGAAAAGCTGTTCAATCTCGAATTTCTGCACTTTTCCACAAACACTTCCAGATTCCGGCGTTCAATCCAATCCTCTTTGCTAGTGCCACCTCACCCCAGGACACCAGGGCCCGTTCCCGGCAAAAAAAAAAAGAAAAAAAGTAGCGACGGGAATAGAAAATGTGGATAAATAGCTCCCCATCAATAGATGGAGCACCCCAACGCCCAAAGCATCAAACCTGGCGCTTCTCTTACCACCGTTGGGATAGAGGCCTTGCAAGGGGGTTTTCCAAAAAAAAAAAAAAGTGGATAAATGTATTAGGACACATAGAGGACATAGAGAGCGAGGATGGACAAAGTAAAGGTAGCCAGGTAGAAAATGGAGGTTACATAGGGACAGAAATAGAAAAATGGATACATTTATATCAGGTCATGTAGGGGCCGTAGGGTACAAAGAGAGCCAGGCTCTGCAATAGAGGAAGGAAACCGTTTGGGAGGGTGGGCCAGGGAGTTGGGGGGGGAGGAGGGGGGGAAGAAGTGGGCAGGGGATGGGAAGGCGGGGAGGGGGGGGGGGGAGGAAATCGGGTAGGGCAGAACTTGTGATGGGATGAACGTGACTGGAAAGGAGGACCGAGGAAAAGGGAATAAAGGATATAACAGCGTGGGAGACTCTCTTTGGGGGGGGGCTGGTCCTTGGCCTGTACAACACCCTGGGCTTTAAAAAAAAAAAAAGGAGGGATGGAACCTGCCTCCTAACGGGCACTGCCGGATGAGAGGAGGGAAGGGCGACAGGGTGCTAGGGCTGCCTATAGGGCCCTTCCCTCCCTCAGTATGGGGTGCTCGAGTTCTGAACCTGCGGGACCTGCGGGACACCTGGCACTGGCCTCTCCCGAGACCCCCCACACCCCCTTGGAGACTTGTTTATCTCTCTTTTTCTTTTGGAACTTTGTCAGTCATGCTTGCCGGTGATAAGCAACCGGACTGCTGTCCCCCGGAATAGATGGGGCGTTTGTGATTTAAAAAAAAAAGAAAAAAAAAAAAGGGAAAAAAAAAGGCCTAGCAATAGGCGGGCCTAAACGGACCCAGTCAGGTGCTAACCGAGATTAGCACTCATGGATAGCGGAAATTCCCAAAGAGTTGCATTGTCCTCTAATCCATGATTTTTATTTTTATTTTTTTAGCACTGTGATCCATTCTGATTCATAGGCTTCCTTTATTTGGAGAGCTGACCTAGGGCTGGGTCTCACCTGTACCGCTGAACTGGGAGGGCGTTGAGATTTCGAGTACTTGCAACATAGAGGGATGGTCTGTGACGAGAGAGCTTTTTGCTCACCTGCAGATTTCAGGACCTCACGAGGCTTGTTGCTTCAAAGGGAATTTAAGGGATTGCATATAATTAGCTTTTATTTTTCGTCTTTTGAAATTCTAACGTCTTCTGAAGGCTTCGTCTTTGGTGGGGTATCTGTGGGCTTTCCGGCATGTGCGCTTCAGGGTTGGGTAATCTTCCTGGATTTTCTCTCTGGTGCAATTTTCAGATATACCCTCGTTAATGGTTTTTGCTTTCACTCTGACTTACATGAGATAGGATTTGGAATATAGGATTTCTGAGCGCCTTAGTTCGCATTTTTCACCTGCGCATTTGCATGCAATCTTCTGAGCGCTCTTCTTCCTTCTGCCTCTCGCTTTTCCCAACGACCACAGCTGTCTTCTTCTCTCTTGCTTGTTTCTCCCTCCTCTTTCCTTTTTTTTTTTTTTTTTTTTTTTGGGACAAATGCTCCAATCTTTTCGTGGGGAGCAACACGTGCTGGGAACCGGGCCCAGCGTCCCATATAGAATTATGCAATGATTTCAAATACCAGGGCCATTACCTGGCTTCGGCTAAGAACAATCTGAGAACTTTTTTTGGAAAAGTTTGAAAAAATAAAGAAGACCTCCCCATGCTAGGATTGATTGCCCCGGAAACCAGGGGATTAACTGAGCAGGGACACCCTTTGATGATAGGTCAAATTTTGAAAGTATGAAAAACATGGAAAAACATGCAACCCCTGGAACAGTCAACCCAAACAATCCTGCCTCCATCATCGAAAGGAAAACCCTCAAGTTGATCCAGGTGGAGTTAGTAGCAAGTGGTCGGTACCCCCCAAAATACTTGGCGCCAATCGCATCCACCCCAACCCCCTCCATCCCGGTCTCATCCATCCTTTTATTTAAAAAAAAAAAAAAAAAAAGGTCTCATCCATCCTCCCTAACTCCGTCCTCGTAAAGAATTCCAGAGGACCGCTTCTCAGTAGGGGGTGAGCACCATCATCACCCTGAAGTTCCTTGCCCCCACAAGAACTCTAGTCTCCGTCCTCAAAGGGGTGAAACTAGCACTACCCAACGTCAATCGCGCCAGAGCTCGTCCTCATCAGTCGGTACCCATTGGACAGCCTAAACTACCCAACACCAATCGCATCTGATAAGAGCTCCCCCTAGCCGGTACCTGTCAAGCAGCCCTATTCCATCCCCCTCTCCGTCCTTGCGAAGAATCATTCCGTGCCCCGTCCCCCTACTCCAAAACAGATCCCCCAAAACCCTACAAGATGCTTCACTTGACTATCCCTATGAGGCCCTTGTTAAGACTCTAACGAAACTCTGACGAGAGAATAGGACAAATTTAGGAAAACAAAAAAACCCTGAAACAGACAACCCAAGCAATCCTGCCTCCATCATCGAAAGGAAGAACCACATTCGTCCTCCCAAACTCCGTCCTCGTAAAGAATTTCAGAGGACCGTTTCTCAACAAGGGGTGAGCACCATCATCACCCTGAAATTCCCTGCCCCCCACAAGAAATCCAGTCTCCATCCTCAAGGGGGTGAAACGACACTACCCAACGCCAATCGTGCCAAAGCTCGCCCTCCTCAGCCGGTACCCATTGGACAGCCTAAACTACCCAACGCCAATCGCATCTGATAAGAGCTCTCCCTAGCCGGTACCCGTTAAACAGCCCTATTCCATCCCCTCTTCATCCTTGCGACGAATCATTTGATGCCCTTTGCCCCCTACTTCAAAATAAATCCCCCCAAACCCTGCAAGATGATCCGCTTGACCATCCCATGGGGCCCCTGTTCAAAACTCTTACGAAACTGTCATGAACTTCTGACGAAAAGAAATTAGGTCAAATTGATTGCGGCCCTTGTTAGGACTCTGACGAAACTCTGACCGAGTCTGACGAAAGAGTAGGACAAATTTAAGAAAACAAACAACCCCTGAAACAGACAACCCGAGTAATCCTGCCTCCATCATCGAAAGGGAGAACTTCATTCATCCTCCCAAACTCCGTCCTCGTAAAGAATTCCAGAGAACCGCCTCTCAGTAGGGGTTGAGCATCATCATCACCCTGAAATTCCTTGGCCCCACAAGAATTTCAGTCTCCTTCCTCAAGGCGATGAAACAACACTACCCAGCGCCAATCGCGCCAAAGCTCACCCTCATCAACGGGTACCCATTGGACAACCTAAACTACCCAACGCCAATCGCATCTCATAAGAGCTCCCCCTAGCCGGTACCCGTTAAGCAACCCTATTCCATCCCCCTTCCGTCCTTGTGAAGAATCATTTGATGCCCTTCCCCCTATTTCAAAACAAATCCCCCAAGACCCTACAAGATGCTCCACTTGACCCTCCAATGGGGCCCTTGTCCTAAACTCTGACAAAACTCTGACGACAAGAAATAGGACAAATTTTAAAAGACAAACATATCTCGACTAAAAAAACCTAGGAATTCAATTGCGAATAAAAATTAGATGTATGCAATTAAGAAAAAGATACGGATTTTGGCTTAGATATCCAGAAACGATTTTCAAAGTAAATTCTCAAACCTCTGTTATGATTATGACATATTTAAGAAAAAAAAAAAAGGAAAAAAATCAAGGATTCACTCAGACAGTAAATAAGAAAGACACTAACGTGGACAACTACAACAATCAAGTCACTGACAGACAGTAGATAAGAAAGACACTAACAATCAATTATGTGTGGGAGGACCATAAGAAAATCAAACTCAAAGTTATTTGTAATATATAATGTGTAATTAGAAGATCATCATACCAAGGAGTATTGAAAAACAGATTACAAGTGAGCAATCAGCCTATAGATTAAGTTTGATCATCAGGTTTAATCACCTCCCCCCATAACCCTTCACCCATTGTCCATTGTTTCACCCACCTCCCATCAATCCCCTTTTCCTTTCGGTTCCTTCCTCGAACCTAAACCGCCACGCGCCTTCTTGTAAGGAGAGATCGTAAACCATCCCCCCTCAGGGCAGAAAGCAATTGGCCCAAGCCCCTACTTACCAAAGCCTTGCAGGGCTCGTTGCGACACAACAACGCCGAACCTGCCAACGATCTGTCACAGGAGATCCGATTTGAGGGAAAATGAAAGGCACTACCAACAACCACAAGCAAAACAATGAAGAAAAAGAGGAAAAGGACAGCCCAGAGGGAGAAGATGAAGAGAGGAACAATAAAGAGAAGAAACTAACATCTAACCTCATCCTCCTTCCTTCTCTTTGTGCTACACCTGTCTTCTTTTAACTTGCACCCTTCCCCTCTCTTCATCCACTCACGACGTCAGCCAGCTAATTCTGCTGCTGATTCAAAGACGCCCTCAATCTCCGTGCCCCCTCTTGCTATCTCTTCTCCTCCACCCCATCAAGAGAACCACCACTCCAACCATAGTTGGCGCCATCAGCTCTACAACCCAGCGATTTGAAAAAGGCGATCAGCTCCTCGCTATCCCCAAATAGACAAACTTACCAATCCTTCCCTTTCACACCCTAAGCGCCCGCTCCATCCTCACATAGCACGCTTCTTGCCACCATCGAACCGTTCGCGCCGTGCGTAGAGCCTGGCAGCCCACCACTCTCAACCCGATGAGTATGCCAATACCAGGGCGCAGCGCTCCCGGTAGCGCTGCGCCCCTTGCCCCGACTTGCTTCCTCTGCTCCTCAGATTCCAAGCCCACTCTGCGCGGTCTACCTCTTGGTCCTCCAGTGGTATCCTCCCTTGCTGGATCTTGATCCTTGCCCACACCATCTTTCGTAACTTCCTTTCTCGCCTTTGTTCCAGCTCCGAGACGATCTTGGCAAGTTGATGTAGCCGTAGGGATTGGATCGGTGGATGGGAATTGATATAATCCATCACACCGCGGTTCAACCAATTACGGGCCCCTCATTTGGCGTCATCGTGGACTCCCCGACTTCTCTCCCTCCTCCACCTTGCATCCATTCTTGCTTCCTCATCTCCGCAACTACAAACCTCGCATGCGTGCTCCCCCTTCTCTCTCTTACACTATCCTCTAGCTTGGGTTAAGCTGTGGCTAGCCGGTGGGGCTTAACAGATCAGATGGTCTCGACGGGTCGGTAGCGATGCTACGGGGTCTTGTCAGGTTGCTGCACAGTTTGCAGAACTTGAGCAGATCAGCACACTACAGCGGTTGGACCGACGAAGTACCGATCGATAGGAGTAGTCGCTGGGTGTGCAACGACGGACTGTCAGCGCTCAAGTGACAGCGGTGCAATGGTGGATGTTGGTGGGCAGTGCCACGTGTGCAAGAGCGGGGTATTCTGCTTCCCCTGGTTGTGCATGTATGATCCTTTGAGTGGAGATCGTGCATGGCAAGATTGTTATTCTTCTCTTTAATTGTGTGGATGATTGGCTCTTGAGTTACTTCGTGTGCTTTCCTTTGCTTGGATTCTCGGGATAGAATATGTGTGTGTCTTATCATCTCTGCCGAATGCATGCCTGATTCAACATGACGTCCTGGTCGCCTCTTTCGTGTATGATTAATAATTTAATACCCTTCCTTCTGTTCGTGAATGAAAATGCAGTAAAGATCTTTTGCAGTTTTATATGGGAGTCTTGCACGCGAGCTCTTCGCATGTGTGATTGCCTACATGTGCATCGAGTTGTCGTTACACTCTTCCGCTTGAATGAACAAATTCCTCATGAGCAGATAAATGGTCAGCCAACATAACTGGATAATCTCATTATCTTGATTTGATTGATTGACCTTTTTGGGTACTACATGACTTGTATAATGCACGCTTTTCCACCTGCCTCATGTGAATGGCTTATTTTGTTTTTCTTTGAATAAGTTACGAGATTGTTTCTCATGGTTGTAAATCATTTTATTTTTTTTAAGAAAATGCTCCAGTCTATTCGTGGGGAGCAACATGTGCTAGGAACCGGACCCAGCATTTCATTCGACTAGAGATGGTCCTAAATCCTTTGCTCGTTTTGACAAAAAAATCATTGATAGGATTCCACAGTCTTGTTTCAATCGGATGGTGTTTTCTTATTCACTCCAGTTCCATATCGATAAGTGTGGCAGGTGTGCCCCATTTACTCACATTGTTTCCAAGAGCTCCCCCTACTCTCTCTCTCTCTCTCTCTCTCTCTCTCTCTCTCTTGTTGACTTGTTTTTTTTCCCTTTTGTTTTTTCTTTCTTTCTTTTGTTGACTGATTGTATGGGCGTTTCATCTAAAAAACTTGACGGTGGCAGACATGTATGATGTCTTTGTTACAAAAGAGGGAGAGAGAAAGGTGGTGGGTTGTTTTCAGTAATGGTGTTAAAATCATACACACTCTGGATACACCCACTGTCAACTCTGCTAACCCCTCTGGAGTCTATTACTAATAACTAGCACTAACTGCATGGGTCCTGGGGACCATCTCACGCAAGTGTGTTCATGCCATGCATCGTACTCCCACACACAATGAACAGTAGTCTCACAATAGACAAAGATAGAGAAGATGAGGACCGAGTTTCACAGCTTATATTATCAGAAATATGAATACAAAGTGTTTCAAAGTTCCCCTGAGTCCAGCGCTCATCAGCACAACACCAATATCTTGCCAACTCATCAATATGACTTCAAGTGAATCAGTGCTACCCCTGCAGATAGTCTCCAAGTCATCAATGTGGTCACTACTCATCAGTGCCACCTCTGCAAGTCACATCCAACTCAGGTAAGTATCTTCCATAGCCAAACCTTGAAGGAACACTCTCAGCCTCGATCCCTTCCTCCTATGATGCATACACACTCTTTAATACTCATGAGGATCTACTCTGGATACTACTCATAGCTACATACTAACCCTCTACAATTAATGCTAACTCGCTGGGCAGCTATGGCTGCATCACTTCCAGCGTAGAGGCTTTTTCCTCCCTCCAGCGCGTCTTCTCCTCCAGCGCTGCTCCTCCTGACTCAGCGCACAAGTGCACCARCACTTCCACGCATTGCAGCCAGTGGAGATCTGGCGAGGAATGAGGCAGGCAGCTCTTTTTATAGTGCTGGCCACTCCTCGCTGGGTCTGCATTGGCTCAATTCAGCCTCTCCCTTTGTCCCAGACCCTGCATTGCATGTGTCCCAGTACAGTCGCAATGAGGTTCAACTGCTGCTGAGGCACTTCGGTCTGGACTTGGACTTGAAAGTCTGGATCTGGACTGACCCCTTGACTTAGACCAGAACTGGGACTGTGCCTACTGACTTTTTTTTCGGACAGGCACAACTCTAAACGAACAGACACATTTACTACTTGAACAGGCACTTTCCATTGCATGAACAGGTACACTGCCCGCACGTACAGACACACCCTTACCCGAACAGACATGACATACACATCTCTTGGTGAACAGGTAAGTCTTTTGACAATGCCCTTTGCCTTAGATTTAGATGTGCCTGTTGATAGAGAACTTGACCTTTGACCTGCTTTCACGTTTCTGAGCTCTGGCGAGATACAAGTCTTTTGACAATGCCCTTTGCCTTAGATTTAGATGTGCCTGTTGATAGAGAACTTGACCTTTGACCTGTTTTCACGTTGCTGAGCCCTGGCAAGATACCTTTTCACAATGCTTTACTTTTACAAGGTCCGTGCTGCTCTATTTTCACAAGGTCTGAGGCCTATATCGGGTAAAGGCCCTTTTACTCTTGCCGGCCTAGTTTCGAAGTCCTCTGAGAATCATTTACCTATCAATGATATGAATTCCTCTCTTTGCACTTTCGTATGCAGACACAATATGAGGTGCATAATCTAACAGTTCCTCTCTTGTAAACCARCGATMTTCACTAGGATCTTGATATGCAAACCTTACTTTATACTGTCGCTGTGGTCTGCCTCTACGTCCAGTGTGGTAAATACTTTCCGCAACAATTTTACCCACGTCATACTTCCCATCCATACTTGGAGGTATCGTTGACCGGCGACTTGGGAAGAGCTCATTCGTTACACAAGGTAAGAGCTTGGATGCATGGAACACTGGATATGTACGTAGATGAGGAGGAATCTCAATGGCATACGAAGGACCATCCACATCTCCAATTACGTCTAGAACCTTCCAAGGTCCTCGGTAGGTGGGTAGAAGCTTCTGAGAGATGTTCTGTTCAGGAGCAAACTCTTTAGACTTCATCCAAACCAAATCTCCTACAACAAATTGAGATGGGCGTCTGTGTTTATTTGCCTGTTCAATCATTTGATGTTGTGCTTTAAGTATATTTTCTTTTACTTTCTCAATGTCTTTCTGATATTGGACTGCAAACTCACTAGTCCCTACAGGAAGCTTATGTACTTTATCCGGGTTCAATCGATCAATGGGTCTGCGTGGACGCCATCCCAGATGTAACTCCATAGGAGTCTTGTGTAGGAGCGTAACAAGGTCCCATAGGTCTTCTTCCACCCAAAATGACCTTCTGTATCATGACATTCCCCCAAGATCATACTCTTGATCTCCTCATTATTCGGTATACACAGCCTATCATGCACGTCAGTTCGTTCAAACAATAGACCCTGAGTCACTTTATGATCGGGAAACTCTGCTGGTTTTTCGTGCACTAGCTTAATCATGGTTCCATAAATAGGATCAAAGGGATGCACATTCCTAATCTTTTCTTGTAGGTCAGCACACACATCTAAATAAGTCACAATAACATCGAAAAAGTCTGATCTACGACTTAGTGCATCGACAACAACGTTATACTTACCCTTGACTGGCTTCAGCTCAAAGTCAAACATATCAATCTCTGCAGCCCACCTTGTTHACTTAGGTGTCATTCGAGCTTGCGTTTTAAGCCARCGAAGTGTTTCATGGTCAGAGTATACTTTAAAATGCCTGCCTAGAAGGTAGTGTCGCCAATGATTGAGAGCCTCACGCAGAGCATACAACTCTCGTTCATACGTTGAAGCGGCCACCTTCTCGTTAGGTAAGCGGCAAGACATAAACTCTACAGGCCTGTACCCATGCCCATCATCTTGCTGGAGTACAACACCTATACCATATTGACTAGCGTCGGTTGTAACCACGAAAGGTAAAGAAGGGTCTGCCACTTTCAGAACCGGATAGTTAATCAAACACTTTTTTAGACGCTTGAAGGAGATCGTACAGTCTGAGTCCCACTTCCAAATTACTTCTTTCTTAAGCAATCGGCGAAGGGGAGCAACTATTATCGTAAAGTGTCTTACGAACTTTCGATAATAGTTGGCTAACCCAAGGAACGMCCGCAACTCAGTCAAGGTGCAGGGGTTTGGCCAATCTCTGATTGCTGCTATTTTGACATCTTCCGGTTTGACCCCATCTCCATCAATCACATGTCCCAGGTATAACACCTGACGCTTAGCCCATTCACACTTCTTTAGGTTTAACTTGAGTTTTTCTTCTCTCAATTTATTTAGCACAAGTCGAAGGTGTTCAACGTGCTCCTTTTCATTTTTGCTATAAATTAAAATATCGTCTAAATAAATCACAACAAATTTGTCGAGCCATTCACGAAAGAGTTCGTTCATCGTTCTTTGGAAAGTAGCAGGGGCATTCGTTAGACCAAAGGGCAAAACTATGAATTCATAATGCCCATACCTTGTCCTAAAGGCAGTCTTGTGTTGGTCTTTTGGCTCAACCTCAATCTGATGATAGCCGGATTTCAGATCAATCTTTGAAAATATTTTGCTTCCCTGGACGCGATCCAGCAAATCGTCTATTCGCGGTAATGGTTCGACATTCTTTATTGTTATATCATTTAGTCTTCTATAGTCTATACACATGCGAACGCCGCCGTCCTTCTTAGGCACAAAGAACACAGGCGCACCATAGGGCGAGGAACTAGGTCTTATCCAACCATTTTTCAACAACTCGTCGAGTTGGGTTCGCAGTTCATCCAATTCCTAGGGCGACATACGATAGATAGGCCCCTTCGGGGCTCCCCCTTCGGGGGCGCGCTCCCTGGAACGATATCAATGCGGTGGCGGATCGGTCTTTCCACCACACCGCTCGGGGCTTCTGCCACAACTGCGAACTCCTTCAAGATTCTCTCAATTTCCTGAGACCTGACTTCTTCTTTAGTTTCTCTTTCCTTTACTGGGCGCACATATGCAACAAAAACTTGGTCGTACAAATTATACTTCTTCACATGACGGGCGAACGCGGGGGCACTCATACAACAATGAGCCAGGTTGCTTTCCTTACTAGATTCATGAAAGAGGTGGATTTTTTTCTTACCTCCTTGCGGACTTGGAAGCCAACATTCRTGTTCTTTTAACTTTAGATCCGCATGCGCAGCCTCACCCCAATCCATTCCTAATAACACATCAAAGGGCAAGTTATCTTCCACCAAGAAAGTCAGAGAGTGGAGAACACGTTCCACCTTCCCCTCTGCCTCCAGCCGAAAGTATACTTGYACCCCTTCGACGTAGCGATCCATAACGGTTTCACTACTATTTGCYAAYGTACWTACAATGGGCTCACTTAACTTCCTAACCTTAAGYCHARGACRTAGTTTTTGTAACCCTCTTTTACTAATATAACTGCGTGTAGACCCGCTGTCTATCATACCTCCTACTCTTATTCGGTTTACTTCAAGATCTGCAATTATTAGCTGTCCTTTCTTTTTTCTCATTTCAGTCCAGGCTTGGCGACGAGCGGCCAACTCATCACCCATGCCAGCGAGGGATCCATTTAGAGAGATGCATACGTTTGCCACCTCTGGACAGTGTACTAGATGGGAACTTCCTTCCTCTTCAGTCTCTGCTAGTGGAGCCTTCGACTGGGAGGATTTTGATTTTTCAATAGTCGAAGCTCTGGTAGAGGCAACTGACACCTCTACTGGCTGTTCTCTTTTGCCCCCCTATAATCAGGGCAATAGGGGACAATGTGGTCGGGGTCCCCACATTTGAGGCATTGATCTGCCTTTTTTCTTTCGGCCCAAACTTTCTCTGTGATTCCCAATTCTTTCCAAGGCTCTCCTTCCGGCAAGCCTGGATGAGGTGGGTATGGCTTATCCCACTTGTTGTACCATGAGCCTCTTCCTCTACCCCAGGTGGAGTAAGAACCACGACCACCGTATGAGGGACCATTTCCCCTTCCTCCCACGTAGTGGCTTCCTTCACCACCACCTCTCTGGGTGCCGAATCCTCGTCCACCACGGGCGCGACCTCTTCCTCGGCCATGCCCTCTTCCTTGACGCCCTCCCCCGCGGGCTACAACAGCCGCGTAACTCCCCACCTGAGCTACCGGTTTGTTGGGTTCATCGAGACCATAGTCTATTTGGTCCCAAGAAAGTGATTCGACACCTCCTTCTTCAAAGGTCAGAAGGAGGTTGTCTTTCCCAGGTATTGATCCTGAGATGGTGCGGTTTTGCCATCTTTTGCCCGCTTGCAGATCTTTCCAATAGTGGCAATAGTTAGCTTCAGCCAGAAATCCTGCATGGTCTAATGCAATCTTACTAAATTTTTCATAGGTCATCCCCTCCTCTTTAGTGCGGGGATATAACTGAGTTCGGACGGGATCAGGTAAGGCGCGAGCAAAACTATTCAAAACCTGAGCCGGGGTTAACCCATGTTCGGTGCACTGTAGCAATTCATCCATGGTAGCTTTTAGTGCTGACGTGCTTTTCCATTTCCTGTCAGGAAGGTTCAAGATTAACATTTCTGTTCTTCGGGCGAGATTCTTATCTTCGAACCTCTCCCTGACGACTTTGAGAAAATCTTCAATATGGGTTTGTTGGGAAAACTCTACCATTGAACTACATCCTGCTTCCTTTTGTAACGAGATGGCAAAACTCATCGCGTCACCGGCCATGCACGAAGTGACCATCAAGACCCTATCCCAATAGGGAATCCGTTGTCCGTAGACATAGGACTCTACAACCGCCATCCAATGCAACACGCTTTCTTCCTTTTTGCCGGTGTACGTCCATGAAATTTTAACTTTAATTTTGTTGTTGGTCCCAGCTCCTTCTTCTCGCCGTCTTCCCTTTCCTTTCTTATCTCCGTCGCCTCCATCCCCGTCTCCGTCACCACCTCCCCCTCCGCCGCTGCCCTGCACTATTCTCTCAATCACGGCTGGAGTGAAGGTTTGAGTGAGATGATCATCCAGTTTGTTGATATAGGACTGAATGTGCAGATCTACGTCCTTGGCGGACTTCTGCAGAAAAGTGTTCCACACATTTTCAAATTTCAGTTGATTCGTTTCAACTTTCTGCAAGGTCCTATTGATTGCAGCAACTTCCTGTTTCGTATGGAGAACTGTTTCAGTTAGGAGGGCGAGTTTTTCTTTAGTAGCCGCTTGCTTTTCCCTTTGTGCCTGCAGCTCGCTGTGTAACCTCGCCCCCTCTGCTTGCAACTTCTTTCTATCATCAAGCTCTTTGCGCTTTGTCGCTAACATCTTGCTATGTAGTTCAGTGTGTTTTTCTTCCAGCATCAGTTCTCTCTCCCTTTGATCTGTTACTAGTGCTAGCCTTGCTATGAATGTGTCTCGTTCTTCTTCTGTCTCTTCTAACTTGTCACTGGAATAAGAATACTGGTCATACCAGTCCAATGGCTTGATAAATACTTCTCCCCGGACCTCACTTGTCTCGCCACTTTCTGCACGCCGCCTGATAAGTCTCTCTCCCCCTTCTTCAGAGGCTTCTTCTTCTTCCTCAATGGTCTGCAATTCATCTTTTATTTCCTGTTCCCACTTTTCCTTTAACTTCCTCTTCATCTCCTCTTCTTCTAACCGGGTTTTTTTCTTTAACTCTTCTTCTTTCTTCTTCTTTCTTTCTTCTCTTTCTTTTTTCTTTTCTGCCTGCCGGCGGTCAATCTCTGCCTGCTCAGCAGGTGTGGGCCCTGGCTTCACTGCTCCTGATCGCATCATCATGCGGGATGTGCACGCGCGTCCGAACCCCAGTGGGAATATGAACCTGAACAGTGGGCCCCACAAGACAAAGAGGGCCAACAGACCCTGAATGGGATAGTCATCCATGATGACTGCCGACACAGGAGACCCTCCGCCGGATCACCAAGATACTATTCCACTTACAGACTTAGTTTTGACTTGCGGTAATGGAGTACTATACTGCCTCTTTCCCTTTTCGACTGTAGAAGGTGCTGCGTACTATCAACAATAGCTCAACCTGCAATGAACTTTGAATATGTCCTTTTTTTT
>BFEA01000425.1:384281-401764 GCA_003427395.1 Chara braunii | reverse complement strand
ATATATATTATATTATATATATATATACATACAAGGTTGCCGACGTTCGGGACGGCCCGAACGCCGAACCCGAACCGCCGGAACGTCTGGACCCCCTTTCAACTGGTTCGGGCGTTTCGGCCCACGCGGACACAAAAAAAAAAAAAAAAAAAAAAAAATCCAAAAAATCTGAAAAATATATATTATGTAGAAGAATAAACTAAACAGCATTTGCCTCAACATGACATCCAAATTCGTTAACAAATTTGAAATACAAATCAAATTCTTAAAATAAATAATAATAATGAATATTAGAAAAAATCAAACGAGAACGAAATTATTGAGTGGGCGAGCACGTTTTTGGCACCGCTATCTTTGGCGATTTTTCTTTTTTTTTTGGCTGTGACAAATGCTATGAAAATTTTATATGTGTATCTTACATAATAGAGAATCTAGATATAAAGTTTGAAAAAATAATAACTTTTTTTATGCCCCAAAATAAAGGAAAAACAAAAAGTGAAAAAAAAAAAAAAACAAATTAGAAAGTGGGCAGACAAGTTTTGACACCACCATCTTTATCGATTTTTTATTTTTGTTTGGATGAACAGAATGGCGTCAAAATTTAGGCGGAGATACCTTACATCACAAAGAACACACAAAAAACACTTCAAAAATATATATATATATTTAGGTGTCCAAATAATTTCTGGCAGGGTCCGAACCCCTTCAAGTTTGGGCCCTGTACGGGGACCCGAACGCCCGAACGTTCGAGGGTCAGCTTAGGGGCCTCCGTACGTTCGGCCTGGCAACCCTGTATATATATATATATATATATATATATATATTGTCACAGAACTATTGACAAAGAGCATGAGCACGTGAAGTAGAAGAAGAAAAAAGATGAGCAAGAAAACAAAAATGAAAGGACAGACAGGCAAAGAGAAAGACAAACCAGAGTGACACTTTGTTTCAGAGTATTATTATTTCTTTCAGTGTTTTACAAAAAATATTTACACTGAATCAAAGGATAAAAATCAGAAACAAATACACATTGAAATCATTCACTTTCTCAGTCTTCTTAACGCCTCCTTCACTGTGCCTCTAACGAACAAGGCTCGCCACGTTGATGAAGTTGAGCGCGAGCTGCCCCCATCCCCGTATGCCATAACAACCCACTTGCATGCTATGGAAAAGAGGTAGAGTAAAGGAAGAGGTGTCAAACACAAGGGAGAGAGGAGCAGAAAAGGACAATCGAAAGGCAGAGGGAGAAAAAATAAAATAAAATAAGGGTGACACAAACATCTTCTTTCTTTTACTGCATYCTTCTTTCTTTCACAGTTTTGCAGTTTTGGTGAAGAGTCTACCACGTTCATTTTTCAGCGCACCTGCACTTCCTTCTTCATTTTTTATTCTCATTTTCACCCTTTGGACTTTTTCTTTGAGGGTGTTAGGGTGCAGGGTACAAACAAAGTAAAACGACACAAACTTATGTTCTTCTTTTACTGCAGTCTTCACAGTTTTGCAGTTTTAGTGAAGGGTTTCCCACCTTTGCACATTCTTGTACACTCTTTTCAGCGGACCTGCACATTTTTGTCAGGGTGCAAGGTACGTCTAAGTAAGACCCTCACGACAGATAGGACAGCTATCATAAGGATGCGGGCGATGGTAGCAACCCTCCCGCTGATCTATAGGACGAAAACTATTCAGGTCGGCAACTTCGTCACAGTATATATATCTATATCTATATATATATATATATATATATCATCAAACAATACATATATATGGGTTCAGCCTCCTGATGAGTCGGTGAAACTCTGATGAAACAGTTTGTCACAACCCCTTGTTTGTTGCCGTCTGCTCTCTCTCTGCGTACAGTTTACCGGGCAGTTATGTTTGACGATATATATACATATTTATATATTGTATGCATGAATATTATTATATAGTTTCATTATTATTACTATTATTATCATTATCATTATTATTATTAACTTCAACAGTGTCAGAAAAATGAGTTATAATAGCACTATGGAGCAAGATCAGTTTGCAATTGCACTTTGGGCACCCTAACTGGCCAGAAAGCTGGGTTGTATACATTGCCCGAACTGCAATCGCAAACTGTATCTTGGCCCATACTGCAATTTATAACTCATTTTTGTGACTCCCGTGTAGTTTCCCCTCATTCTTATTATTATTAATATTATGATAAAGTAGAATTTGATGTACCCACACGAAGATAGTTATGATTATTATTGTGGGGCTGGTTAGACACTCCTCGGGCACGTAAATCCCCCGAGGAAAATTTCGTTCCACCTATCCTCGAGGATGAAAACGAAAAAAAAATGTGAAAACATTTCCTTGGGGAATCCTCGGGCCATCCTCGGGCTACAACTATTTGGTGGCATACCCCAAGGGACGTCCTGAGGTCCCTTGGAGGTCAAGGATCCACAATAATCAGAGCGGTGAGGGCACCCGTCATCGACAAGAAATTTTCGTCGGCTGGTCCATTGGAGTTCCTACCGGGCAGCGCACAAACATCTTCAGTCTTCAACATTCGATTGCAAGGAACCTTACGCCAGCGGTGACCGTTGGTGGCGGGCCGGCCCCCATGGATGTTGTCAACCAATATTCTCCCTCGCAGTGCGTGCCGCCAAACGGAAAGAGGTCGAACAGTCGGCAAATTTGAATACTTCAGTCGACCTCCCTTGCTTTGATTGACCACTCTATTCCATGACGAAAAATATTACAAGGCGTTTGTCCTATGCTGCGGTCTTCCGTTTGCATCCCTCTTCATCGCCTTTTGCTAGAGGTGTACCGTCGTCGTCTAGCTACTGCCTTTCCCCACTTGCCTTTCATGGCCGACGTCTTTCGAAGGTAACATATTATTCATTAAAATAAAACATTATTTTCTAAATAGTACTTTTGTCGTTCGAGAAACTCGAAAGGTATACACGGCTGACGAAAGAAGATGCCCATTATGCATTAATAAACAACGATCAGAGTCCCTGTTCAACGGATAAATCCTCAACTAAACTGGCACACATTCAGACAGACAGTACGAACGTAGCATATCGAAGGTTTCCCCTTGTGAGAGACGTATATGAGTGACCCAAAAAAGGTCTTCGTTGAGGCTTTAAAGGGTGCATGGGAGTGAAAAGAAGAGCTAATTTTTGAAGTTTAATTGAATATAAGCAGGATGAGTAGGATACATCCGAGTCACTTGTTTCGATATAATCCATAATACACAAGTTGGCTAGTTTTATAGTAAAACTGGGATATATCCGAATCAAATATTTCATTATTCGGATGGAGAAAATCCGCTATGTTATAAACCGTGCGTCATTCATTAAATATCTTTGAAGTTCACTCAATCAAAAGGATGAACTTATGATCATAGCCCGGATCACCCTCCGAGGAAAAATTAACCAATATGTTATCATTCCAAGAACAATTATAGCTTAGCAGACATTTCTTAAAACAAAAGGGCATCGGACGGAGTGAAGTGGTGGGTAGCATTAAATAGAGATGCTATCATTTGCCGCTTGCCGGGTAAGACCTCGCAACCATGAACTTGTAACTTCCCTACCCAATGCTGCCCACCACTCCGCCACTGTCCTTGCCGAGATCAAATGATGTATGTTAACAAACAAAAGTGCACCCTCGGGAACCCCTTAAGAACTCTAGTAACCATCAGTCTTAAATTTCAATTAGATGGCGGTTGCATGTACATTATCACTTAACCAAACATTTCTCAAAACAAACGGGCATCATACGGAGTGAAGTGGTGCGGAGCATATTATGTAGAGACGTTATCATCTGAGGATTGGGCATTGGAGAAGGCTCAAATGAATCAAACTTTGTACAAATTATCAGATGTTGAAGTGACCAAGGACCTTATAATTATTTTGAAAGATTTCACTGGATTTTGAAAACAATTGACAACTCATGATAACTAGATTGAAAAGCGAAGAAAAATTAAAAACAGAGCGGGACACCCAGCTTAGGAATGACCTCCCCAAGAGGATTCCATGGTCCACGTCCGGCATTATGAAGAAGCATGCCCTGGCCTTCACCTTTCCAACCTCGATGAGCACATTCGAGGCTGTCCCGCAAAACACGGCCTTACAACTGGCTCCATGCAGAATACCGCAGTCAGAACGGTCTATATCCAGCCCGAATCTGATCGCGTCCGCCTCCCGAATAATGTTCATCTCTGCCCCGGTGTCCACCATTGCTGCGCACTTGGAACCCTTCACCATCAAATCCACCGTACCGCAGGCTACGCACTTCCAGTCCATCTTCGTACCCGACTCTGCTCACTCTGCCTCCTTGGGCAGGATCGTGCCCAGATGGACATTGGGCACCAGGCGCCGTGATAACCTCTCTTTCAGTTCCATTAACCAAAGATTTGGCAAGGCTATGTCGGACCGTCCACAATCAACCAAAAAGTTTTCGTGGAAATTTCAACAAATCGGACATTCTAATTTGGAAATGTCGAGATGTCTCTCTAAAAAAGCCTACACTATGAAAACATTCACAAATCCGACATCCTGACTGAACTCTAAAAACGTAAGACTCGTACAAAGTGTCACGAACTTGAAATCTTCAAAAGAAGTCTCTTCGAAAAGCGTTCACTAGCGGTTCCCATATTGAACCGTGCACAATGCAAGCCGAGATAGGAGGTTGAGGTAGACCTTCGAAACCCGTAATGGAAATCGAGAAACCTAGAACGTCTTCCCCAGCCATGACAACAGCACGTTTTAAGGACATAAGAACATCTGCAGCTTGCAGATAAGGTGCTGTAAAATCCCCTAACATCATGTTTCCCCCTTGACGCTCTTGTGTTTGGTTGTCGTAATAGTATCCTTATTCTCTGGGTTTGATGCATCCGAACCACAACCGACCATGAGCCACGGTCGGCACTCGTGGCTTTCACTTAATACTCTACAGTGCGCAAATTTCAACTAATCTGACATTCGACCACAAAACTTGGGAAGTGTCGAGACTCGTGTCTCAAACTGGTGAAAATTAAAAGTAATCAGAAATGACTATACTACGAAAATGTTCACAAATGCGACATAATGACATAAAATTTTAGAAACGTAAGACTGGTCATCAAACATCTTAAAAAGTTGAAGTCCTCAGAAAAAGTCTCTTCGCAGAGCGTTCACTATCGGTTCCCATGTCGAACCGTCCACCATGCAAGCCGTGATTGGAGGTTGAGGCAGACATTCAAACTGCGTAATAGAAAACGAGAAACCCTGAATGTCACCCCCTGCTCCAAGTACAGCACGTCTCAAGGCGAAAATAACTTCTGAAGCTTTTACATAAGCTCTTGTAAAATCTCCTCGCATCCAATTTTTTCCTCGACGCTCATATATTCGCATGTCCAAAATGTTGAGATCAGTAAACCTCACCATGATGAAAAACATTGTCCGTCCTCCCGCTACGATCCTGAAGATTCTCTCATATTGAAAAGGAAACGCTTCTCCCTTTGTGATGATCGCCAGTCGTTCAAGTACTTTTATTTCAATGTAGCCCAAAATCTCATCCATGTTTTCGAAGTACGTCAGAAGAGGAAGGTCTGCGCACTGCAAAAGACAAAAGTCACAATAAAAGTGTCACATCAAGGTCAGGACCGAAAGCCCGAGGTCATGCTACGATGACCAAAACGCCCCCACGCCCAATGTCGAAACTATATGAAGAACTCTTGTTGATATGAAGCCCGTAACCCAGAGAGCACAAATCATTAAGCGATGTATTCCATGGAGTCAAGCGTGGTGTGCACAGGCCAGCATGGCAATACGTTCTCCTCACGAAAATATGACAACCATCACACTCTCGATAAGATAGCCTCTTGTGCGCTCCCTTCTCCGGAAATGCTTTGTGTTTGAGCGCCAACGCCGTTTTCTAGGGCGGGAATTGCATTTTCTCTTACTTTCAGAGGAATCACAAGACCGGTGGTAAAATTTTTGGAGGACTCGCAGACATTCGTCCTTGTTTGTCTCATCCAAGAAAACGCAACGGTTGTGACATTTTGATACTCTTCCTCGTGCCCTGGGGCTTTTTTTTTATTTTTTTTCCCAAGTGTCGGCATACAATTTTCTTAGTGTGCTCGCTTTTCCGATTGGAACCCAGTACTCTACCTTGAATTGGTTGTAAGTTGGCGAATCTTCGTTCTTGTCAACTTCACTACGAACCTGGCCAACCCAAAAAGACACTCCTTGATGCATGTCCTCGTCTGACGGTTGCATAATGACAAAACTGTCGACATGCACATCTTCGAAAGGATCAAAGCTGGCCTTAGGCTTGTCCCTCTGAAGACCCACGAATAGAGGTTCTCTCTGTAATTCGGATGCATTCGAATCAGAGCAACAACTCCTGTCTTCAACGACATGGGTGACCTTTGGCCAGAATTCGGTGATGGGTGCCGAAGGCACCCCATTGTCCATAATGTCCCCCGCGTGTTTGACGTTGTCTTCCCAAAACCGAAAAACCCTATTTATTCTAGTCACCTCTTCGTCTCGGAAAGTCATCCAAGTTTCTTTTTTTTTTTCATAGACTTCCAATAACCTTTTCACACCCTCCAAACCGTTCTTGTAATCGTCGAGGAAGGCCGGTTGGACCGGCAGAGGATCGAAAGGTTGCTGCGGACCAGCGTAACCACCGTTGTCTGTTTGTTTGAACCAGTAAAGAGGACCATCCTCGGGCAACCACTTAGCGTCTGTGCAATACTCTTTATAGGACATGGCGGGGTTATCACCTATCATGTAGAATTTCAGCAAATGAGGCTTCGAAATCCCCGTCATGCGCTTTGAAATATGTGGGTAAATAAGACCTCTTCAGTCTGCTATCCTATCAAGAAAAATACACCGCGGAGGAGTCTTATGAGACCGCTCTAGCAAAAGGAACAACTCATGCATTGTGTAGGCATCATTGTCCTTGAGTTTCTTGGAGAAAACACTAAACGTGGCATCGACGTCTGTGTGCGTGTGTCCAACTATCATAAAACCAATTTCTATTTCCTTGAAAATCACAAACTTCACAAGAAGTGCTGCCAATGCGCCGATGAATCTATTCTTGTTTTCTTTGAAGCAGTTGTCAGCTTGAATACGAAGAAACGACATTAGAGGTTTCTCACTGGATTGGATCTCCGTAAGAGTCCGCATTAAACACGTCGCTGTATTGTTGGGACCGTGTGTGTAGTAAGGAAAATATGTGTAAACATATATAAACGGATCCTGGCCATGGACCAGAACGGCCGTGAGACCAGTCTTCATCATCCTCTCGTGGTGCAAGTCCTTCGAGTAGTTAGCCTGTCCTATATGGGGTATGGTAGTTTTCTTTTGATCCATGCCGTCAATAATGATGCACAGACACTCGGACTGCCGCAAGATGGAATCCATTTTGCAGCGGCTATAGTCTAGCTTGTGGTTGACTTGCAGCTCTTGATGTTTCCGCATCCTATCTTTGGATTTCTTACGGTCCCTCTCGTACTTCGACTTGGCAATGCACTGCTTGTAGAATATACATTTTACGCACTTCGTGAATGTGTTGGACATAGCTAGACTCACGTGCCAGAAGTGCTTACTCCACATAGCGTAGAAAGTCGACTCTGACACAACTTTCGAGTGGCACATCAAAAGATCAGAGCGCAATGATTCGTAAATTGCTCGTTTTGTGAATGCCGTCGATGAACCGTTTCAACAGTGCAAGCATCGTGACGACTTTTTCGGATGGTTTAGACAAGCCCAAGTGCCCATGCTCCCTAACGACAACACCGTTATCGTACATCCTTTTGTAGACATAGAATGTGTTACGAGAAATGTCGAGAATGTTACAGTACGCCTGCACGCACATCTTCCGYTTGCAAGYTACASGCCTGACCCGCTYARCACCACCTTCCATAACCGTGAAGTCATGTATGGTTTGCAACCACCACTTCGTCCTTTCCGCGAAACTTTTCGAGTAGAATGCCTCCCGCACCGGCCTGACATCTTCGACTGTCAGGTCAACGCAACACGTCCTCCTACAACAGAGCATCCCTCGCATTGCATGAAGTGACTGCATCCTGACTTTGCCCATAGCTCGCTAATGCTGTGTCTTTTTGGCCGGTTCTCTGTTTGCCATAGAATAGGGTCTTCTTTCACGGGGCATAGGCGCCGGCAAAATGTACCGTATGTGGCGGTCCTCTTCGGAGAGACAGCGCGAGCTCTGACTGTCTCGTGAATAGCAGTATTCAGCGATTTCATCTGTGGACGGTCCTTCACTCTCCTGGCACTGCGGAGGGGTAGACGAGGAAATCCTATCACCCCAATCGGCAACTCCCAAGGAAGAACCAGCAGTAGTGCAGTTGTTCGCACTATACACGTACTCCGTCCCACTATAACTACAGTCACCGAGATTACCCTCGAGTATGGAGCTCGACATCCCAGCGTCGGTCATTTCGAAACATGCTGAAGAGACTCTGGATGTACAGTCAACACTAAGAAACTGCCCCTCGCTTCCAGTGTTTTTGTGGTATTCGAGCACGTCACGACATATGTACGAATGCTCAGTGGAGGTGGACAACTGTGTTCTCTTCCGTCGATGCTGAGTGTTTGAGTCACGTGACCGTTTTCCAGAGGAAGCACATGGCTCGAGTCGGGAAGAAGTACTATCGGCACTGCTCGGAACTCCAATGCCCATAACCAATCCCTTCCCAGCCAATTCCTGCCGAAAATGTAACGGAAGGCAAGCTGGAGTGGGACGGAAGTCTTGATCGACCGTCGTCGTATCACACCAGTGAAGCATTCCACTTTTCCCTGCGAGCAGAGCAAAAGACGTTGACCCAAATCGTAGCCGAGACAGTTGTTGGACTTTGGCAATGATAAAGCGACAGAGATGCGTCCGCTAGTTGGGGAGCACTATAGCAGCGCAACGAAACAGAAAGACAATGCATAGCCAGCCTTGAACCGGACGACAAGCCTTCACCCTCACCGATTTCACATGTATGGCGTAGAAATGGCGTCCCGCAAGTATGTAACATACTTTAGATTCGGATGAATCCGACGCAACGACGCAGACAAATATCGGACTTGACATTAGAGGTGCACAGCCAGCCTTGAACCGGACTACAAGCCTTGCCCGTCACCGACCAGACATGCTGTAGAAATTGCGAGTGCGCAAATATGTAACTAATTTTAGACTCGGATGAAACCGATACAATGATGCAGGTAAATATTGGCAAGTCCTCATCATTGCAGGTTCATATATCGGATGCATCCGAGACACTTAAATCCATATTTAGACAATTGCAGCATACACCACCAGTGCGTCAAGTATGCAATGCCGAGCACCATCAGCACGCATACAGACGACGAAAGTGATCACGAGTCTTCCGCGTCGTAAGAAATTGACAACCTTCCCGCAGTGCCAAACAATCGGCGGTTTGTGCTGTGGGGTGGCAAAAACACTCTTAGGGAACCTCGCGGTCTTGTTCGGAAATTGTTGGTGTAGCACCAGATGCTCACCAAACAGTTTCGAACGCCGATGTAATGGACAAATCATATGATGCCTTAAGATCAAGAAGTGGTTGATAGCTGGCCCCCTTTCTCGGTGTGGATCTTTAGCAACGTTTCACACTCCACCGTGAGATCCATATCGGAGAAGGGGACCTGCTACCCTGCCGCTGTTAAGTTTAGTCATCATAAGGGAGTTTATGACGCGGGAACCCAAAAATGAGCAATTGCGGAGGAATATCGCGGCCGCATGACAAACTTTTTGGCGTAGCACCAGATGCTCACCGACCAGTTCTGAATGTCGGTTGTATCGACACATCATATGATGTTTTACAAGCAAGCAGTGGTTGATAGCTGGCCCCCTTCCCCGGTCTGGATCTTTGAGAGCAGAGTTTCGCACTCCACCGTGAGATCCATATCGGAGAAGGGTACCTGCTACCGTGCCGCTGTTAAGTGTAGTCATCATAAGGGAGTCTATGAAGCAAGAAACCGAAAATGAGCAAATGCGGGGGAATATCGTGGCCGCATGACGAACTTTCCGGCGTAGCACCAGATGCTCACCGTCCAGTTCTGAATGTCGGTTGTGTCGACACATCATATGATGTTTTACAAGCAAGCAGTGGTTGATAGCTGGCCTCCTTTCCCGGTGTGGATCTTTGAGAGCGGAGTTTCGCACTCCACCGTGAGATCCATATCGGAGAAGAGGACTTGCTACCCCGCCGCTGTTAACTGTAGTCATCATAAGGGAGTCTATGACGCGAGAACCCCAAAATGAGCAATCGCGGGGGAATATTGAGGCCGCCTGACAAACGTTTTGGCGTAGCACCAGATGCTCACCGACCAGTTCTGAATGTCGGTTGTATCGACACATCATATGATGTTTTACAAGCAAGCAGTGGTCGATTGCTGGCCCCCCTCTCCGGTGTGGATCTTTGAGAGCAGATTTGACGCAATCCACCGTTAGACCCACATCGGAGAGGCGAACCTGCCATCATGCCGCTGTTCACGGTAATCATCATGTGGGAGTCGACAACTTGATGACCCCGCGATGTTCCAATTGGGAAGTTGTTTTGTGTTCTGTGCAGGTGCTGAACGTTCGGTGACGAGAAGGAACAAGCTCCAGAGGCCCCAAACTTCGGATGGATCCGAGACACTAGATGACATGTCGGACAAGGTCGATTGCAGCGTCGGCCAGCGTCCCTCAGTCACTTTTAGCCTGGCAGCGGCTGTTGCACAGAGGGCTACGGACATGGCACCACATTTCATGGCATCCAATCCAAAAACCATCGTCGTCGTCGCCGGGGGTGATCACGAGCCTTCGCCGTCGCGAGAAAAAGACCCGACGATTTCGCAATCGGGACGTGCTATGCATTCTGCGCGGCTGCTTATCATCTGTCTCTTATACACATCTAGATGTGTATAAGAGACAGCCACATTTCATGGCATCCAATCCAAAAACCATCGTCGTCGTCGCCGGGGGTGATCACGAGCCTTCGCCGTCGCGAGAAAAAGACCCGACGATTTCGCAATCGGGACGTGCTATGCATTCTGCGCGGCTGCTTATCATCGGCCCATATGAAGCGTATTGACGCAAAGAGGAGTTTCTTCCAGCGGGTGTCCAGGGTAACAGACTGCTTTTGCGGGGATGAGAATGAAAACGCTTGTGCAGCCGGCGACTTCGGATGAATCCGAGACAGAAGATGTTCTCGTGGACATGCATGATTACAACCTCGGCCGTCGCCGCTCACGTCATTTTCTGCCATGCAGCAGCTGTTGCACAGAGGGCCTCGGACACGGGCACCATATTTCATGGCAGCACCAGACGATCTAGAGGGCGGCGGGCTGTTTGGAAGCGTCGTTTGCCTCGAAGGCGTGCAAGAACATAAACTCGATGGTCTGCAGTTATCGAGTCGCACATACAGAATTCGACGGGTTGTTGTTTGGCCAAGGATCTTCCTTGGGGAAGCCTTCATGCATCGCCTTCAACGTTGGATGCACCCGCACGTATCTGATTGATGATTCGGATGAATCCGAAACACTTATAGAACGTCACCTTCGCAAGTTCAAATGCAACAACGCAGGTGTCAACTTTAGTCATCAAGAGGGAGTCTCCTTTTCCCTTAAACACAAGGTCTGACCACACGTCCGTATCTTGTGACATACGGGGGTTCCCGCGGATGAGGTAGTGAACGGAAGCCATACATAGCATTCATAGATGATCCATACACATGGATCTGCGGCTCGTCGACTGTTGCCTTCTCCGAAAACACTGACATGTATTTCATCTTGACAAACCCTCCTCGTCGTGCTAAGGAATTCCCTATACAGTCACGTATTTCAGACACTTTATTTTCCACATCATCCCACAATGACATAAAAACTCTTACCTGACCTGATCTCACAAAGTCTGATCGCCCATCTACATCTGCGCGAGACATAACCGCCTTGAACCTGGATCCCTGAAGCACCATCTCATTGCGTGACACAAACACAACTGCATCCACAAGTTTCCCGCTTTTGCTTGAAGAAGCCACACAAAGCACTCTGGCGAAAGGACATCCGTCATCCGTCAAGCGCACACAACAGTACGACAGAGCTTGTGGAGAAGTCCCTGGGCAGCGGGGCGGGTAGTGTTCCAAGAATGAACAATGACGAGCGCAGTCCACCAACTCTTGCTTCTGCGAACTTCCCCAAGTTCGTGGCGAAGATGTGATATACTCGCAGTGGAGGCGACGTCTGAAGCTGGTACGGAAGCGGACCGGTTTACCTTTATCGTCCAGGGTCTTTCGATGGAGGACACCAGGAGGCAGTGCAATGAGGCTCTCGAACTCCAACATGTTGGCAAACTTGTAATGGCTTGCCCATGGGCAGGAACGCTCCATCGCCTTCCAGTCATTTTCGTTCCATTCGTCGAGATGCCGGTTCATGTAAGGGACGACGGTCGTCCATGGGTCGTCCTCGAAGTCCTCCTCAGGTGCGTCGTTGATCCACGTTTGACCGTCATGATGCCGCAACGAACTCGCACAAGGTGGAAACGGTTTCGCTAAGCGCATGTGCCTCTCGGGTGTCATGGCGATGCTTGTCGAAGGACTCGACGACATTAAACTCCCTACACAACACGAACACATGGATAGACATACAGAAGAGGAGACGGTCGTTAACAATATCGGTGAATGATAATTTTCCCGACGACGCCCACACCCAGCTGTAACGCCCTACACTTTTTTGTCGGCGAAGCCCTTACAGAAGGCCGTCAATCGGAAACGTCCAAAAAAAAGATCTTTCCACGTCGCATTGCAAAGCCCTTACAGAAGGTCACCAATMAGAAGTTCACCAAGCSAATTGAGTGTTKTCTAAAAGCTACGCAGGGACCYGTTCYARAGCAGATGCGGGATTTCAAAAAATTATCAAAACCCACGCCGTRAAGCACGTTGACACGGACAGAACARTGGGACGGCCCTCGTCGAACGGAACAGCACACCGACGCCGGACAGCCACATTACACCGCCTCATCTACAGAAGACGTTTTCGCACAGTCGACATGACAGGTACTTTTCACAGAGCCATGAAAGCACACACTCTACCTACCACGGTCATTCTGAATACGAGCTGAACAAAAGTGCAAGACAGACGCTCATCCAAGCCTACCGCACCGCCCCGGATCCGAGGTTCGGACCAATCAGAGCCACCAGCCAACAGAAGTCCTAGACAGAAGCTCATCCATGCCCACCAATCCGTGGTTCGGATCAATCCGAGCAACCGCCCAGGAAAGATAGACATTAAATGGGATGTCGTGCAACCATCCGTGGCTCGGATTAATCCGAGCCACCACCCAGCGACCTCGCCTCACTCGGAGGGATGTGGCAGAAGGATGAGACACCCCTGGAATCGAAGGCGGAGCCAGTAGGAAGCAACACGTCCTTTGCGATGTTTGCCTTACTGCCCCATGTGCAAAAAGACAAAAGCCAAGAGTGGCAGACAAATCACACTCAATCGCCGTCGAGCTATGAGGTTCGGATTAATTATTCGGACCACAGCAAACGGTTTCAGCCAGGCGGTACCCAGACGTCCTTCGAAATGTTCACATTTCGCCTCTCGGAAGGACAAATAAACAACGAATGTCATGAGTGCCCACCATCGGTTATTGTATGTTGCATTCAGGATGCGTGGCGTGTGCCGCCGTTTTCCTTTCCTGATGAGACCTCCCGTCACTGGGCGTGATACTCACCTCGGGACTCCCGATGCGGTGAGGGATGTGGTTCGGATTGATCTGAGCTATATCACACGTTTAGGAGTGACGTCGAACTTATAAGTCCTATGTGAGTATTGCACAACCCAATGCGGAATAAATAAACACTGACAAAAGTCACGACTGTCGTCCGTCAGTCGTCTGTGGTTGTGGTTCGGATTCATCCGAGCTACAAACGAAGGCAAAAGCAGATGGGGAGCTATCGAAGTCATGAATTCTGGAGATGTTTACTTCGAAGCGATCCCCTGTGCCGTCGTTGTCCCTTCCACTGAGACATCGGAGGGATGCAGTTCCCGTTGAGACTTCCCACGAGCCGAGGGTTGTGGTTCGGATTCATCCGAACTACATCACACGTTCCGTGGTGAGGCGAAACAAAAAACGTCCAGTCCTGTGTGAGTATTGCACAACCCAATGTGGAATAAACAAACACTGACAAAAGCCACGACTGTCGTCCGTCAGTCATCTGTGGTTGTGGTTCGGTTTCATCCGAGCTACAAACGCAGGCAAAAGCAGATGGGGAGCTATCGTACTCATGATTTTAGGAGATGTTTACTTCGAAAGCGATCCCCTGTGCCGTCGTTGTCCCTTCCACTGAGACATCGGAGGGATGCGGTTCCCGTTGAGACTTCTCACGAGCCGAGGGTTGTGGTTCGGATTCATCCGAACTACATCACACGTTCCGTAGTGAGGTGAAACAGAAAACGTCCAGCCTGAGAATTGCATAACCCCTCGTGAGAGACAAAGAACACCGGCAGAAGTCATGAGTGGCGGGTTGTCATAGAAAGGGGGTCGCCTCAAAACTCTCGATGGGGGAACGTTGTGTGTAAACAATGGGTCGGATGTAAGGGGGGCATATTCATCCAACCACTTGCATCGCAAATGACATCTACTATTGCCTTCATCTCGAGATCGGATGAATCCGAACTCCATCCGGAACAAGTGGCACGAACAACACTCTCTCACTCCCGCTGCAATCCCGTGCACGCCTCCCTAAGCTGCTCTCGAAAACGAGGCTGCGATTAATTGGAATCCAAATGTGATCGGCGTGGATCGAGAGTTGATTGTTCCACGAGGTCATTGTGCGTTCATTCAACTCAGATTTCGAGACTTCAAACGTCGCGAGGATTGTCCACGTCAGAGTTCGCCCAAAATGAATCGTGGCGAGAGGACGAGCTGCCGCACGGGCGGCGGTGCTGTGAAGTTTTCCTATGGGCGCGATGAAACTTGTGAGCGCTGGTTCCATATCCAGAATGTTGTCGATGCGTGTCCGGCGTCTCGCGCCCGATTGTGTGGCGATTCCTCATTGCTAGCTGCGAGTGCGAGAGCGGGCGATGAGACAAGGAACATTCAAGACAACAAGAAAAAGATCCTGATGTCGTCCACAACCGCGATAGACATGTTCAATCACCGAGTCGATCGGAAACGAGCTCGAAGTTGGCACTTGGCGGTGGGATGTCGCGGGATCGGAGGTAATCTGGGATGTTTCGGATTCGCCATGGGTATCCTTTGTGCTGAATGTTGTGGATGAGTGGCTTGTCCACAGTTGGCTGTGAGTGCGACATGGGCGATTCTTGTTGGAGGTGCGCGTTTGTCGTGAGGCTTCCAGCTATCAGCGCTGCGATAATAGATTGTCCGATAGACGTCAACACCGGAGATGGATGGACGGGATCTTAAAGTCGATGGACACGCATTTTTCACATGACGTCTCCGGTGTTGACGTCTATCGGGTGATGTGTTATCGCAGCGGTGATCACATACCGCGATTTTGAGGACGCCAGGTAGCAACGGCGATGAAACTTCGTCCACGCGTCAGATGCGGTCGTCGGAGGCGTCCGACGATCTAGACTTGGAAAGCCGCAGACCATTTTGAATTCCAGACGTCATGCGCAAGATGGTGACGTCAGCGTGTGTCAGAGGAAGGGAACTTTCGTGGTTGTGAGTTGCGGACATCGTGGACTGAAGATCTCGCGCATGTCGACTCGTGCATGATAGACGGAGCAGGCGGTGATGTAGAAGAATACTCGCACGACCGACTGCATTGCGATATCCTGAGTAGACTGGGGGAGGACGACCCGCGAGCCAGGGTCCAAGAAAGTGTGCCAACAAGCGATGTCGAGGACGCCAAGACTCGAGGGTGATGCGACTTTCTCCACGCGTCAGATGCGGTCGACGGAGGGCGCCAAGACTAGAGGGCGATGTTGAGGATGCCAACAAGCGATGTTGAGGACGCCAACAAGCGATGTTGAGGACGCAAACAAGCGATGTTGAGGACGCCAAGACTCGAGGTCGATGTCTGTGAAAGCCGCAAGCCATTGCCCATCGCTGACGTAATGTGCAAGATGATGTCGTCAGCGTGTGTCACTGCATGGGGTCTTCCGTGGTTGTGATCGGTGGGCGTCGTGCGGTCAAGATCGTACGCGCGTGATTGGCGGAGCAGGTGGTGGCAGAGAACAACACTTGCACGGTCGAAGGAGCGGAAGGGCAATGGGAAGAGGTGGGGGCTCGAAATGGTGAAGAGGTCGAGCAGCGGGCGTGGGCTTCTTACTGACCTGCGAGTCGACAAACGCCTCCAACCAACACAAGAATGCACATCGCGAACGGGACGACGTGCAAGGTGTACAGTCGCGTGACGTTTTCGTTAGCGCCCCCGGCTATCGACGATTGCTGGAAGAACGATGGCCTGGATGCGCAAGGGGCATGCGATATGATGCAGGCGACTTCGAGCGATGGGGAACGCGTCGCAAAGGCAGCACACGGAAGACATGACACCAGCGAATGGGCGTGACAGCCACCCCCATTCGTTTGGTGCCCGACAGGAGAACGGAGAGTGCAGTGAGTGGGGCTTGAGGGGCCATTCAGCTGCCTGCCACTGGTACTGCCGCGTCGGGGGCTGGAACATCAGGCGGTCCCTTTTTTGACGGACCCTCCTCACGAAATCGCACGGTCCGAAACCGTCGCGGGAGGCCGGGTCGTGATTGCGAGAGGACTGGCCTTTTTTCACCGTGCTATCGACAATCCCAACGCATCATCTGGCGCAAATTTTCCCGCCCACTTTTGAATATCGGGGCTCGCGCGAATTTTACCGTGATATCGACGGTACCAACGCGTCATCCGGCGCGGCTTTTCCCGTCCACTTTCGTTTCTTGGGCCCCGCTCGGATGTATCCGCCTTTCGAATGACGGTGGCGCCATTCCGCGACTTTGCAGGTGGGCATTGCAATCGTCCGAAGCAGCAGGCAATGCCAGGTGTCGCCAACCCTCACGGCTGAAAATGCCCGTCGCGCGCCCGGACCACCCGCCCTTGCCAGCGACACAGCCATCTCGTCTCCGAGGGACACAGCCATCTCGTGGCCGTCTCCCCCGCCGTTTGCCTCGCTTCTCTCTCTCGCCCTCGTCGCCATATCCCTCGCCTCGCCATCTCCTTCGCGTCGCAATCTCCCACGTCTCCATTCGCGGTTTTTCCCTTTCACGTGTCGGCACCTCCCTTTTCTCGCGTCGCGACACGCGTCGTCGTATTGCGGTTTGAGATCATTAACCACGTCGCCAGGGCCATTGTTTCCAACAACAGTTGTAAATCGAGGAAAGAAAAGGTGCGTTCTCTCTCTCATTCTATCTCCCTTTCTCATCTCTCTGTCTCACTTCCCGTCTCTCTCTCTCTATTGGCTCTGCCTCTCTTTCTCTCTCTGTCTGTCTGTCTGTCTCTCTCTCTCTCTCTCTCTCTCTCTCTCTCTCTCTCTCTCTCTCTCTCTCTCT
>BFEA01000425.1:364485-380508 GCA_003427395.1 Chara braunii | reverse complement strand
TTGGAGGTGGGGAGGAAGAACGACGTGCTCAAAACTTGTGGTGCGACTACAGCAAACGTGTCTGGTATTTGGACTGGGCGAGCCAGGACGGCTCCCACCCGTTGCAACCACCGTGCGGGCCTCTCTTGTTCGTCGCCGTTCGCGCCGACAAAATGCGTCTCGCAGGGTCCATCGTCCAGTGGGTCGACGATGGCGAATTCAATTTCAAGTTTACGTTGAAGAAGCATTACAAAAGTGATGGTTCTGTCGACGGCATCGCAAAGGGATGCAAGGTTGCCGGGAGGATGTTCCGCAGGTACGGCCATCGTGCGATGTCTTTGCCTCACTTTCTCCCGCTAGCGCCGGGGCACGACGAGGCCGTTCACGTCACAGACTTCCTCGAGGTCTGGGCGAAATTTGGTACCTCTGTCAATGCCATGGACGTCGGACCTGGAACATCGATCAGTGGTCCTGTTGGGTTCGCGGGAGGAGAGTGCTCTGAAAGGGAGATGGGAGGTCAGGGTGGCCTGCCAGCTACGCCTCCTGGTCAAGAGGTGGGCATGTCAGACGACTCGGAGGACGACCATCTACGTGCTCCTTTGAAACCGGGCTTGCATGTATCTCGCCGCCACGGTTTGCTTGGGGAGTCAACGCCACATGGAGGCGGCGATGGCGAACGGTTGCAACAGGGCTCAGAATCAACGACTCCTCGTGGTCTGGTCAAAAGGATCGGTTCGTTCGTTCGTGGCATGCAGGTGGCCGAGGTTTCGCCTGGAGATCGAGCGGGTGGTCCGCAGGTTCGAGACGTACGTGGGTCAGATGAGACGACTCGCCGGGCCCGACCAGCGCCGGGGGAACTACAGACGGAGTTGAGCCAGGAACGAGAAGCGAGTGGGAACGTCGCCGGTGAGGAGGAGGTGTCCGAGCAGGGGCTGTTCGGTGAGAGATCAGCTGAAAAGACTTAGTCGGGAGGCAAGCGCAACTTGCCGGAGGAGGAAGAGCGAGAGGGACTAGGTGCTCTGAAAAGGCAGAGAAAGGTAGGAGGGAGTGCTCTGACGCCAACAACACGAGAGGGCGGTTCCGTTGAGAAGAGGAAAAGGGTTGGAGGTGGGGATGAAACGCCAAAAGACTCGTCGACACAGCGAAGAACCGGTGAGTCTTCCGGGAAAAGGGCGAAATCATCGAGGGGGAAGAAAGCAGACGAGGGCGACAGCGGGGAGGGGGATGATGACGTGGAGATTAACCTCAACGCCTTTAACCTCGACAATGTGTTCTTCCTCGAGATGCAGACAGGGGTGCAGAAGGACGCCATGTTGCACATCCATCCCGAAAGAATTTTAGCTATTCCAGACTGGGAAGATGCGTACAACCACCGATCCTTGGACGAGTTCCTCGTTGATACCATCGCGTCGGCTATGATCGACTGCTAGGAACGTAAAGACATGAGATACACGAAGCCCATTTTCGTTCTCGCTCCGATCGCCGTGCCTCCAGAGAACGGCGAGCCTGCTGTGCGCGTGCTGCCTGCTGACTTCGACAGCTCACACCCGGAGAAAAACTGGTATTATCTTGTGTGTGGACAGCATAACGTGAGGGCGGTGATGATGGTGAAAGACCATCCCGTGTTTGATTACTACAACTTCTGTAAATGGGCGTTCAGACCGATCTACTTCGATGACGACGAGTTCGACGGCTATGCCCATGTCAGCTGCGAAGACAACATGAAAGACAAGAAGAATCCACCGCGCTTGCTGGTTTTGTCTATATGGGACATTCACAATATCTGGAAAATAAAGGGCAAACCGCGTGTGGTGCTCAGCAATGCCTCGAAGAAACAGGACGAGGTGCGAAAGTGGATGCGGTTCATGGCGTTGGCAATGAAAAAGACGCCGTACACGCCTATCTGGAACCTGTCAACGGAAGCAAAGAAAAGAAAGGAATGGGCTGAGAAACTTCGATACTACCTCCCGCTGGCCATGGCAGATGACTCCGTCTTCGCTTTGGGGTTGAAGTTCTATGAGGAGTGGTCGAAAGGGAAAATCCTTGCTTCCGACGGCCGGCGTTGGACTGAAAAGCTGCCCACCCATGAGGAGGTGGCCAAGCCAGGCCTCTCCACTGTGACTGACAGCCAGGGGCTGAAGAAACACGTCTGGTATGTGAAGGTGGACGACCCGTCGTTGAAAAAGGGGAAGGGGAAGCCAAAGAAAGGCGCGGAGGAGAAAACTTTCTACATCCAAGTTCCGGAGCCGGATGTCCACTGCTGGAAGGAATTGGTGGACTTGACGGACCGCGAAAAGGAAAGGCTGTTAAACGGCGTCTTGAACCTTAACGTCGTGTAGGTTCAACCGAGTAGCAAAAAGTTGGCCGAGCAGGGGAAGTTCAGTGTCAAGGAGATGGTCGACATAATAAAAATGGACCGGATTATGTTGAGGCTGTGTCACTACGTGGAGTTTGAGTACGAGGAAATGGATAACCGAGAGTGGAATGCCAACTCCACGTTCTTCAGGTCCAAGAAGCAACTGTTCGAAGAGTTTAAGGACAGAGGTCTCAACGACAAGCTTTGGAACGAGAGCAAGAAATTTTTCACGGACACCACATACGTCAACAAGTGCCCTCAGTTTCTCGGGTGTCAACACGACAACAACATCAAGAGAACGGCGGCCCTCGTCAACGACCAGCATTTCCCGGCGGAGTGGAAGCGTGTCGTCCTTTCGGTGATCACTGGAGATCGCGCCAAAGGCAAAAAAAGCCCTCGGGGCGTTGATGAATGCATCAACATTATGTGGACAAGGACAAGCGCCTTGACGACGCTGGCCCAGTTTAACGTCGACCCATTGACTGCCATAGATCATAAGCTCGCGCTGGGAAAACTAGGGCATCAACTACGCTCCCACGCTTGCGTGCTCGACTTGTGCGGAACTGTTGACCGTGCGCAATGGGACTCTGGGGCATTCGCGTCTCTGAGTGAGTTGCTGGGCTTCGTTTGTCAGGACTACTGGACATTGGTGGTATTCGTCCCCTGCCTGTGGAACCTATCCTTCATGACATGTTTGTCTGCGCTTGGGGCTACCCGATGCTACACGGGAAAGTGGGTTCGGAAGACGGCATCGAAGAAGACGCATCAGTTCGGAAATAGCGTCTGGGAGGAGCCGGATGTGATACACATCCTTTTCAAAGGCGAGGATCCTCGGCTACTGACTCACCCGATGTACGAGGGAGCTGTTGCTGAAGACGACGCCGCCGCTCTCCGAAGGAAACAGAAAGTCACACTCACGGATGTGGAGGAGAAGTTTTTCAAGTCTTTGACTTTCGCGGACATCGGAAACCTGACCCAGAGGGGGGCTCTGTACAAGGACGGCGAGCGGAATCCGAATCAGTTGTGCAATCAGCTTCTTTTCTTCTGTGGTGTGGCGGATGCCGTGCTGTTCTTTGGCAAGCCGCACACGCAGGTGGTGTGGAGTCTGCTTCAGCAGGGAAGGCACGTCTTGGCCGTGGATGGGGACACAACGGAGCTCGAATACACCGTGCAGTATGTCACCCATGAAGTGTCGTCCAAGGCTTACCCATGTGATTTCCACCATGTCGTGGTCGAGCCCGTTTATGACCCGAACAAAGACATGTTCTTCAAGTTGACTCCGAAGAAAAGACACCAGGTCTACTCCTTCCTTTACAGCGAACAACCAAGGTTGAGATTTGACCCGCAGTACGTGGTGCGGAAGGAAGTCGTCATTGAGGTCCTCCAGGGCTACCATGGAGCGAGTCGGGCCGGCGCTGTGAGCTTCATTAAGAGGCTGGAATATGTCATTTTTAACGAGGATGTTGTCGATCCGGCCGACTTCACTTTGGATAAGTACAAGCTGGCATTCGGTGAGGAGGACGACTTCAATATCGAGACTGAGCAGGAGGAGAGCGTTGAGGACGACCTCTTCGATTTGGACGGAGAATTGACCATCTTCAACGCCCAAATTTCCGAGTCGCCATCAGTATGCAAACCGGGGACACCTCTCGCTACACCTACCTCGGGTGGTCCTACGCCCGTGTCCTCCCCAGCGCCTGTCAAGAGGGGTGGGTTGTCCCGTCTGAGGAGTTCGCTAGGGGAGCCTATTCGTTTCACGCCGCAGCCCGAACGTCTTCGACCCGGCCATCCAGTTCCTCCGGACCATCCGCATCTCAAGGCTCCTGCGACTCCCTTCCATATGGGCGACAAACACACCTTCTCCACAGCCGAAGATTGGGGCCATGATATCGTGTGGCACCCGGACCATTTCCAGCCAGTCCTTCTCGACGGCGAATGGGCAGTGGCTGTGAGGGACGTAAGTGGAGGGTGGATATATGACGATCGTTGGGACCTCGAGACATTCAAATCTCACGCCTACGAGGCGGTATTGGAGAGATTAAGTGAGGTCAATCGACGAAATAAGGACGACCCTGCTCTTCGCGAATACGGGGACACGCTGTTCGAGTTCTTGCAGTCAAATAAATGGTTGGAAGTGTCCTCCGCATTCTACGCCCTTCCGTCAAGCCCGTCAATTAAGCAAGTGAGTTGGGAGTTGCCTGGGGTCACCCCGCCGGCAGGAGTTGTGAAGCGCAAGTCTCGCGGAAAGGACGGCGACCGGGATGGTGAAGGCGGCGGGCAACGAGGTACCGGAGGTGGAAGTGAACATCGTTCGACGGAACAGCGGTCTCCGAGGCACGCAGGCGGCGGAGAGGGGAAAAAGGGCAGCCGGGAGAAGAAGAATCCTCGCAGCGAAGAGAAGACAAAGCATCACAGAGGAGACGGGCAGGGGGCTGATGGCGACCCCGACAAGGAAGGTGGGGTTCTGGCGGTAACAGGCAGCACCTCAATGGAGACGGGGAACGACTTGAGGTCTGGGTGTATAACGCGGCCTGGCGAGCAGGACCCTGTGATTAGCTCCACCAGCGAAACACAGTTTGTCGATGCGGTTGGCGGGGCGGGTGTCGCAAAGCATGGAACATGCTTCGCTCAGCTGCAAAAACGGTTGGCGGATTGTCTCGGATCAATCCGAACCTCAGAGACGACCTCGTTGTCCGGAACTCAATGCCTTCCGGGAAGCGAGACGACAACATACCATGGGTCCGACAACGACAAGCTGGAACCGTGTTCCGTTTCACCTCAGAAGGAATTTCGGATTAATCCGAACCGCGAAGGCCGTGCCATCGAGGGAGCACAGCTGTCTAAAGAACTCGAACGGGTGGTCCGAGTTTCCGAAAACCCTGGCGACGGAATTCGGATTCATCCGAACCAAGAAGCCGTGTCTGCGATGACAGACGATCGGTGTCAGGATGCAGTAATGCTGTGCGTGGAAGCCCACAAGGAGCTGCAGGCGGACTGTCGGACTGAGGGTGAGTAGGCGACCAGTTCCAATGTCGAGCCCAACAGACTCGAAGTCGAGTTAGCAATCGTAAGGGACTCCCCGGTGAAAGCGGTCATGTCGGCGTCATTGGAAACTGCGGGGGCTCAGATGAATCCGAACCAGGGCCCTGTGAACATCTCCCTCCCTAATGCATCTTTAGAGACGACCGTGATTCGGATTCATCCGAGGCACATGGACAAAGGACTTCAACTGGCGTTGAGGATTGTCGACTACTGACGACTTTGGACGAGGACAATTCCGCGGACGACCGGATTGATCCGACACTCAAGGACGTCGGGATGGAGCTACCAGTTCAGCTGGGATACGACGATCCCTTGTACTCCGCCCTTCACAACGAGGCGACGGGGGAGGACGATCTGAAGAAGGCCTCTGACGCTGTTGGAGATAGATTTCTCTATTTGAGTGACGACGACAAAGACACAGCGTACGGGGACAAGAAGTTAAGGGGGGGAGAGGTGTTGTTGGACATCCATGGGACATTGAGCCCAACACAATACGACACAGTGACAATGGAGAAAACACAACCTACCGATGTTGTGGATATCGGCGATCTTTGTCCAGAGACGAATATACCGTCTACGGTCATCGACGCCGACATCTCGAGCCTGTCAAGTTTCCCTGTGGGTTTGAAGCACGTCGTCGCCTCGTCGATGCGCGCAGGGGTGCCAATCGTGCTAAAACTGTCGTCGGTGGGCTCTGGTGAAGTGGTAGCTAGGCCTGGTAAGCACTGACTTTCTCTGCTTTCTTCCCGCTGTCGGGCGCATCGATCCGGCACCGCACGGGGGCAGCGCGGGACCCTCCCGGTCGCGTCACGCAGGAGTCGGTTTTAAAACCCTTCGTCGCAATATACATGGAGCTTCCACAAGCCGCTCCGGCCGGGTGCGCCAGCCATATCTCTCGCGAGGCCCTACGACAGGATAGGGCCTACGCGAGGCACGACTAACCTACACCTTACGGGAGCTGTCACCTCCCTTCGGTGGGCGTATCCCCGCCGAGCTACCGATCCATAGTACGAAAGCTAATCAGTTGCAATCGCAGAGGTGGACCAGCCGAGGGCGTTTCTCGTTCGCTGTAGCATAGGGGGTACGCGCGGTAATACGCCTCTATCGGACCCGCACGCGAACCGACATCTTGGGGGGGCTGAGGTCCTAAGCGCGATTCATCGTCGCTCAACTAGGATGCATCCCACACACCACGCGCACTCCACTTTACGAATACACGTACACACAAAACAACATATATACGAAACGACACAATACCAACAACGCGACAACGCTCCTAGCCCCTCGGTAGCCAACCCATAACTTTCCAATGCGGAAATCGGATAGGCGTCGCGCGCTGAACTTAGTATAAAACCGCGCGGATGCAGGGCTATCGCATATCAACTCGCAATGCAGGCGTACACAAGCAGTCGCAACGATGGCGTACTATGTAGTGCCCATAATCAAGCGGTCCCTCGTGGATCCAAGTATCGCTTATAACACTCAAGTGTCAGACTTGAAGTGTCGTGAGGGCCTAACCCTTCACGACATTGCACGGCTGAAGGATAGTCGTGCAGCCGCCGCTGCACCTTAGGCTCTCGACCTGAGTGTCTCGGTAGGCAAATCAAATAGGCTCTGCGCGAGGGAAAACCCCTCCCCTGCAGAGCCTAGGGCTTGGGATGTCCTGGACAAGGACCTCGAATCCCAGCCCAGGAACAAACGTCCGACTAAGAAAATCATCAAAAAGCAGGAACAAAAATAGAAGTAGGGGCCTCCCCTAAGTTCCTCAGTCCCAACTTCTGAGTAGGGCTTTAATATGGGGATTCTTCAACCCATGCAAACATTCATCCCAAGTATACCCATGTATACGTATATAAGGGTTAAGTATRTGACAATCACTTTTCACGGTCTCACTGGGGTTTCTCACAATAATACGTATATGTGTGATCGCAGGCAACCAAATCCAGAATCTGACTCACAGCACATACCTGCAGTCACATCAACGAACCAAATCAACAACCCACACATTACACGGAGTCAATCCCAACCACCTTCGACACTCATACCCYTCGCTTTAGCCATACAAGCCCTAAAACCTTCTGTCCAACCAACCTTAATTAAATACTCAGTACCTTTGTTAAATGGTCATTCAATAAAAGTCCGGGTGAAAACCTTAATAAAACAACGAAGATCACCAGAGCTAAAGTCGTTTAGGTTGAGTGTGGAGGGAAAATTAAAATTGAGTCGTAGACCAACGAATCGGCAACCGACCTTTTATGAACGATAACGGAAAGTGATCCTCAAAAGGATCAAGTTGGATCTAGCCCTGAACTTTGGAAAAAAAACCTGTAACACACGGAAGAATAATCCCCAAGCTAAAATCATAAGTGTATGGAGAATACAATTTCATAATTCATTCTTGCTCAAAATCTCCCTAAAAGTTAAACCTAGGCCTATTTTTAAGTCAATGCTTAGGCTTAGGGTAAACCAACTGCAGAATCTCCCTTATTTTGGGTGGGTCGCCTGAATCGCCACCTGTCAAAATATAGTCTATCTCCTTTAAACTAAGAAAAATTTCGGCAGCGCTTCCCGTAGAAAGAGTGTCTTTCCAGAGTTTATATAAGTCTAAATATGAACGTCGAAATAATCTCTAAGTCTGGAAGGTCAAAATTCTATCTAACTCTCCGAATTAGTAGAAATTTGGGCATCACCCGCTTTAGAAAAGTAGACTTCCCAGAGTTATACTAAGTCAGATATAAGAACAGAAACAATCTTTAACTCTGGAGAATCAAACTTTGTCTAACTCTCTCAATTAGTAGAAATTTGGGCAGCACTCCTTTTAGAAAAAGAGACTTCCCAGATTTATACTAAGTCAGATATGAACTCGAACAACAGCTCGAGTTCAACTTTAGACTGAATTTAACTAACTCCTTTAATTTTGTAAGAAATTTCGGCAGCACTTTCTCTAGAAAAGTGCTATTCCAAAATTTATACAAGACTAAGTTCAGATTTTGAAAGTAACTTTGACTTCCCAAAGTTCAATTTTGTCTAACTCCTTGAAGTAGCAAAATTTTGGGCAACACTCCCTTTAGAAACGGAGACTTCCCAGATTTTAACTAAGCCAGATATATGGAAAAGACAGGTTGAACTCTGACAAGTCAAGTTGACTAGTTTGTTGGATTTGTAGAAATTTCGGCAGCGCTTCCCGTAGGAAAAGTAGCTTGCCAAGATTTATACAAAGCCAAGTATAAGAAAAAGATATCAGAAAATGCAGGAAATGACTTAAGTAAAAAAAATTATTACAGAAAAAACAGGAATTGACAGTAACTCCTATGGCTCTAGCACGTGGCGAACAACTACAGCAGCTACCTATAGTAACGAAACTTAAATAAACTAGTCATCCCATCCAGTCACGTGCAAACCAAACCACAAATGTAAGTACTCTCACCACCCCAAGTTTATTCCATATAGATAGTTCATGAATCTTCAAGTTATTGAATCCTTATACCCATCTTACAAAAGACATAGAGCTGGACCATTCGTCATGGAAACAATGTCCAGCTTGTCTTCATGATATATACGAACAGGTTGCCCAACTACTTCTTTCTTCTTTTGGGCAGATGACTAGGTCATTCGCCATGAAAACAATGCTTAGTCGTCCTGAGCTGTTTAAAATCCAAAAATTTAGTATTTCTCTGACTTTGTTTTCAAAAGAAAAAGCAAATATGGGCAGGGGACTGAACCATTCACAGTAGAAACAATGTTCAGCTTGCCCAAACTATTTCCATTTATACTTTGTATTTTTCTTTTTCTCTTCTGAATGATATGGCTTAACGCTGGACCATTCACAGTAGAAACAATGCCCAGCTGCCAGTTCACATGCAAATATACATAAAATACTTTCCTTTATACTTAGTTTAAATTCTGTGCGCGGTTTTCAGGCTAAACCATTCACCATGGAAACAATGCTTAGCCTTGGACCAAAATTTCTCCCTCAAAATAAACAAGAATTTAAACCCTTTCAATCAGGCAACCCTCAGAGTTAACTAGGGTAGCCAGACCATTCACAGTAGAAACAATGCCTGACTCCCCAGAAAACAATCAAATAAACACAGCGACGAGGCCATTCACAATAGAAACAATGACTGGTCCTTCAGAAAACAGCCAAATAAACATAGTCCTGAGTCATTCACAGTAGAAACAATGCTCAGGCTTTGGTTGACCTGGTCAAACGCATGCAGTCTACCTTCCTTCCACCTTCCCCCAATTCATCCTTAGTCTGCTTTCAATCAGAACAAAGTAGAAACTTAGGCTTCACCCTCACACATTCTTTCCAGTTAGTGTGATTCGGTCCTGAAGAGAAAGCAAAAACCATAGGGACAATCGTATGCATACAATAATCATACTGCAGAGGGATATAGGCAAACATGGGTAGTAGTAGGCTGTACGGATGAAGATGATTTACCTGAAGGTTCCCTGCCTCCAGAACCTCGCCTAGGTTCCGGCAGAGCTCCCTCAATCGGTGGGTGGACTCCCCACAAAGTCTTGATGCGGACCTACTGGTTGCAATCCCACATGCCGCCTTCCTCTCGTAACAACAGGACTAGACTGAGAGTTAGAAAGGATAGAAATATAAAGGTAGAGACTCTCAGATCCAAGAATGGTGCTCTAAGTCTTGCGAGAGAGGGCCTTGTTATCTTCCAATGCCTGAGGGCCCCGCAATAATGGCCAAGATAACAACCGCGTGGTCATCACCTGGATCAATCAGTCGCAGCCGAACTTCTGACGACCCCCGGGGTTGTACCGTTGACTCCCTCTTCGTGGGTTTTGACCGCACCTCCTACACCATACTCTCGTTCCCCCTAGTAAAACTGCAGCCACCCGGCCTTAGTTAGCCGTGCTCGACACAATGTACGCCTCGTGCGCACTTGCAAGGTCCCGCAGCACAACAAAAGCGTGCAGCATGGCGCAGTGAAAATGCAGCTTTGTGCAACAAACGCAGCTACTATACAGCAGTCCGCACTACCGCCAGCACGGCAACCCTCAGCAAACACAACCACTGTCGTAGCAAAAGCGCAGCCCGAACAAGTCGTGCTTTTGCATACTAACTCGGCCGCTACTGCTCTATTTGGTAAGTTGAGCAACGCATTAGCCGGCAAATAGCCCTTCAAGCCGCGGTTGGTTTACAGTTAGCCCATTCAGTGGGCTAAAGTCAGCCGTCGGTCAGACAGCAAGCCCGCAACTCCGTTGTTGTCTAATGCTATTTCCCAAGTTGACAGGACGACGCCAGCCAACAGGTAGGTCCTCCAGTCTGCAGTTCACCTCCTACTACTCCGGCAGACGAGATAGGCAGGGTGCCGCTTGGTAACCAAACCTCCAAGTCCACGACTCAACCCCTCTTACTTTCCTTCAGTCATACTCTCACACTCCTCTCTTTCGTTTATCCTGTCGGAACTAGACGAACAAGGCCTCCGCCTACTGTCGAAACACCACCCCTACGCGCAGCCTCTAACCATTACACCGCCCAGCCTAATCACTTACCTCTAAATCTAACTCCATGGMCGGWCTCGCYTCACTCAAATACCCCAGTATCCGATCTCTGTTCACCAACAACGRCCAAGAAATGGCCGAGTACTCGTTTCTCCGCCCTTCCCCCTTCTCTTTCCTGACTACKTCRCGCACCAACCTCTCTTTCTACCTCCTATTCTACTACTCCATCGCCMWATCTAACRTTACGGTTGCGATCGCCCYRCTTTGAAACCCCGAAATACCATCCTACTTCGTTCGATTCTGTAGTGAATCGAGCGAAATATYACTATTTCTCTTCCTTCACTTTTGGMTGCACCTAGCGCAAATCTGCGCCTAGGTTCGTTCGAATTTTCTTTTYTTCACTGCAAGTKKCTTCYCACCTTCTCAGCGGCTYTCTCRTGGCGAGTCCCAGTTAGCAGATGGCGCATCCAAGGTAAGCGTTCKACACATTCTCATTCCTTTCACTTGTTCGCTCCCTCGATCCTCGTGCGTTTGYGTTAGCCTTCGCAGTTTGATTTCSTTTTCTYCCGTGCATGYACCARTGCAAAACGAGGATGAATCTCCCGCTGGTTCATGGGAAGATACATCCCATTTATGCCCCCGCGYAGCTTMAAACCTCCTAACTGCTAAAACGACGCCCCAAACGTGGAGTCTCTCGGTGCCATCGTACTCGCCGTCCCCCAAGACCCCGAATTCAAACTTTTGCTTGCTCGTTTTTKATGAGAAACGAGCGARCCATACCRTTTCGAAGCTCCYACTTCGTCGTCGTCCTCCCCATTACCTTYACGYACGTTGTTTCTCACTAACCTATTCATACATACATTTTCGGCCTATTCTAACCGCGGATTCGGGCTCGCCAGCCCTCAAAACCCCCGTGTAGGATCACCCCTTACCCGATTCTGTCCTCAATGGTGGGCGCTATGTACTTTCTCTTCTTTTCCTCCCGCCTGCTCCACCATAGCTCCCCGCGATGTTCTTCTTCGCTAACCTCCCGCTCTACTAACCCATCCTCGAAACTAACATTACTATCTGCTTCGCCCGGGGTAAGAACCCCGGGAATGCCTCTTCGCTCTCTCGATTCAGTCGAGAAATGAGAGAGTTACGTTGTTTGGATTGCGCCCAACTCATCATCCCGCCAACCTCACTATGGCATGCACCTGGCGAGATATTGCGCCGGAATCATCCCCCCTTTCTCAGCGCTATCGCCTCACCGTTCCGCCCACCGATACACAGCGCCAGTCCGCCTGCTGCCCCATTTGCTTTCACAGCGCCCGCGGCTGCAAGCGCAGTCCAACCCGACCTCTTCACCCGCGCCCGGCGCCCGCCGCGTCCGGGTTCATCCGTCACTGTATCACCCCGCCTTTGCTCTCACAGCGCCTGCCACCCACGTTGTGCTATCGTCCGCCTCGACAGTCAGCCGGCCTGTGAGGGACTTCGGAGGGAACCCGCTACTATACGATTCGATTAGTCTTTCGCCCCTATACCCAAGTTCGACGAACGATTTGCACCTTAGTATCGCTGCATGACTCCACCTTAGCGCCAAACCGCCCTCTGCCCCACTGCGCTCCGACCACCACCTTTACTTCGGGTCGCTCTCTGTTGTTGCCCGGCCTGCCCGTACCCAGCACAGCCCGTAGTCCGACAGCCCCCGCTTCTTAGAAACTCTGGCTGTCAGACGACCCTCGTTTTTATAGCCTTTACCGGCGCCGAGGCCCCACGCCAATCTACTGTGTATCATTCCAATTTTAACAGATGTCCCGAAGGACTTAGCCGCCGTGGTACCCCCACCTATGGTTTATTTTAAGATGTGAACCGCCAGTCGCGGTACCGCATTCCGAACGAAAACGGGACCACAAATATCAATAGAAGCAATAAGCAATATAGAAAAAGCAAAGATAAAATAAATCATCATAAATAGAAATCCCTAAGCAGGGTGCGGGGACTACTAAGCCCCACCGTTCCCGTGGACCGGGCCTGTCGCCGTGTTTGTCAACAAAAAGCAAAGGGGGATAGCCCCGTCGGGCCCTCAACCCCTCGGTTCTCTCCAAAGTGCTCCGCCGTTGCTGCGCCGACACTCGCTGGCCTCGATCCCCAAACCTTCATAATAGTAGTCCAATACCGTAACCTATAGGGCTAAGCCCAAGCCTGAGACCGAGTCCCGCAGAATACCATATAGGCAGTGCGGCGCGACGTTTTGGGCCAACAAAACGGCTGCGCGGCTCCCATTTGTCCGCGCCGGCTTGCTTATATAAGTACCAATCAAAAAAATATATCCTTAATTCCTGCTTAATCAAAAATAAATAAATAATAAATATATCACCAAGCAAAACGACCAAGGTCCGGGCCGGCTCTACGATCAACAACAGAAAAGAATCACGCGCGCCTTAAACCTGCGCGCCCACGCACTCGTTATTGTGGTCAACCACCCAATCAACGCAATTACAGACGCAGCCGCGCTTAGCGCGGTATACTTAAATTCTAAACTATAACCGTTTTTCTGTTACTTGCAAAAACCAGAACAAATACCCTTGTAAGGGTATTCACACCAACAGCTTACCAAACCATATTAAGCGACGTCCCCATCGCTTAGCCAAATCAGAAAGCTATAAACCCACCCACATTCCAAATGCTGGCGGAAAACGAGCCAATCCGATTAGCCGACAAACACAGGGTAGAAGCCTCCATCAAACCATGCCTCCACAGCTATATGCTGCCAGGTTTCTAACGTGAGCCTCTCACCGCCCAGAAATTAGAACACTGACACCATAAGTTGCCAAAGACCTTTCCAATCGTCCTCCCCCCGGTCCTAGACAACCTTCGGCTTCTCGTTGGGTGTCCCTAGTCCTGGCAAAAACTAGGGACGCGGGCCTTAATCGATACTTTTTTAAGGCACTCTCGCCTTCCTTCTCAAAATCTCTCGCAATCCAAAAACACATAAATATATATATGTATACTTAATATTCGCTCAGCTCTTTCTGCAGTCTAGTACAGAAAGGCTAGGTCTCCATCTTGACCCACCATAGCCTGGCTGATCGGACCAGGACTACGGCCCACCGCATTGTTATTTAGCGGCAGTACCCCTCGTTGGTTACGCAACAATAGGTCTCCTCCTGATAAGCATTCAATCAGGATTTTCCCCCCCAAAAAAAATTATCAACCATCACTATCCCGCGGAGTAATTTCACTAGGGCGGGCAACCCCCCTTAAACTCTTACCCCGCGGTCCCGCAGCCAGGTTGCACCGGCTAGCAGCCATCCAATGGGGTTACGCCCTAGAGGTACTAACTTTTTTTCCGTTAGCTTGGCCTTTCTTCAATATGTCTCAGAATTAGCACTAGTGGTTAGACGGGGCATCGCAAAACAAAATCACTGGCCTACGGCGCGATCACGCTGGGGTCTGAAGACATTTACCAGCCCTTCCACAATAGGCATGACATCCTTCGCACGCTCACAAACAAAATCACCGCTAGGTCCACCAGGCCGTGACCACTGACTTTATCAGAGCCAGCAGCCACTCACCCTGAGACATCTCTCGCCCTGCACTCATTGCGACTTTCTCAAACATTCCAAATAAAAAGTGGCCCTTTTCGTCAAACTTTTATCACTCATTTAGACAACTTTCCATGCCATAAATCAGTTTACTCACTTTTGAAGGTGAGTCTTCCAGCAACAAAAACATCCCCTTTTCCAAAAATCCAAGGGGTTCTCCTCATAAACAAAACATCCCCTCTTCCAAAAATCACGAGGGGTCTCGCCATAAAACTAAACTTCCCCTCCTCAAAACTCAAGGGGGTCTTATCATAACACACAACATCCTAAAACATCCCCTTCCAAAAAATCCAAAACAAAACATCACTGAGGGACCATCTTATGGATCCTCATCACAACTTAAACAATCAATAATCAACATGGTAAGCTTTTTGAGCCTCCCTCACAACTTTTCACAAACAGGCTGTACTCCCTCCCCTTATACTCTGCCCTATCAGTTGCCCGTGGGCAGGTCGCACAAGTATACCGAGGAGTAGACAGTTTTGCGTACAATCATATTCACTGTATCTATGGCAAAATAAGATGTTTTTCACACATTGTCCACACAAACTCATCATATATCAGAGTACAACCGCATATGTGAGAGTGACAAGTGATTGTCATATATATGAATGTCCCTGAAATAAAACCTTATCATAATATACACTCAGGGAATAAAAAGGCCTCACAGAAAAAAAAATTTGTCTCCGAATCATAGCTCACTCCACTCAAGCCACCCCAGACCTATACTGACAACTACCCCTAAAAATACATGTTAGATCTGTCTCTCAAAGGTCAGGGCGTAGGCCACCTAAATATGTACATGCCTCATCTAAGCCACCCTGACCCTCAAAACCCCAACTCAGTAGGAACACAAAAGTTCAAATCTACACTAGTAGCAATCATCAAAAAAGATCCTCTAGGTCTAAGAGGGTATCACACAGACCTTAAGCTGATGCCTCACAAGATACTCGCCCACCTATATAGACAAACCGGCACTATCTCCTCAACTCCTCCTGGTTTTGCCTATATAAATGAGTCCTAAGTCCATCTGCAGACTTCTCTACTATCCTACCTTGTCTATCATACATCTTACCCCCTGCCTCTGAGACCTTCCCTGCTGCCTTATCCTCAAGGAACTCGAGACAGTCCAGAGCATGATGCACGTCCTTCTTGCAGTAGAAACATAGTTGATCAACCTTCCTCTTGAACTTCTTCTTCCTGGGCTGAGGAGGTGGTGATGAAGGAGATCCTGCCAAGGTACTGACAACCCCTTGCTGCTCTGATTGAGGAGCTGTGGTACTAACGACCTCCTGCTGCTCTGTCCCAGGAACCGGTCCCCCAGACCCAGATCCATTAGCCCAAGATCTCAGTCTGCTCCTCAAATCCTCTGTCGCTGGAACGAACTCAGGCGTGTCCAACCTCTGAGGTCTCCTCTCGAGTGTCTCTCCTGGCGCTGCCATGGGCTGCTCCTCAATCTCGTCTGGTCCATACTTAGGCGTGCCTATCCTCTGGAGTCTGCCCTCGATGACACCCTCTTCCTCAATCCCCATCTCTCTCTCAAGAGGCTCCTCTATCCTCTGCTCAGGTGAAAACAAACTCACCTCCTCC
>BFEA01000425.1:310213-330282 GCA_003427395.1 Chara braunii | reverse complement strand
AGAAGAACGAAATGTTCTTCTACGTCAACCCTTCTACACTACATGATCAACAAAGAGATAGACGCTTACCTACCAACATCGCAAATCAGCAAAGCTAGTCTAGCTCTGATAGAGGAGATGTGTCTATGGGAAAAACCAAAAGGTGGACGTAAACCTCTCGCCAAACAGGAAGCGAACATCAACATGAACACCCCACAACTAGCCCCGTCGTGCTGCCGAGGGACACCTTTCACGCTGACCTCGCGAGCGAAGTGGTCGAAAGTGCGACCATCACCGGCGGCACCTGCCACCGTGTTCAAAAATTTAACAGTTTTATCCAGAAGTGAGGAGTAGAAGGAATATTTGGATGACGAACACGAGAAAGAATCATGGATTTCCAAAACACGTCTAGAGAAGTCAATGACCAAAAGGCTCTAGTGTTCACCGTCCTTGTGCACTGGTGCCAAGACGAGGTCATGAGACAGGAGGTCGACATCTTTAGCCCATCTGAGAACAACTGCCAGACCTCGCAGAAGCAGTGAAGAGGCGAAGAAGAAGTTAAAGGTGTATGTCTTCCTGGTAGCGGCAATCCGGCCGCAGTCGTCCTGTAGCATCGCCATGTAGAAATTGACAACCTCATCGTTGAGCTCCCCGGATCTATCCACGAGTGTGACGATGTCCTTCACGGATACCTGTAAACTGTGAGACGGCAAACGCGCGACAATGATAGTGAGCAGCAACCGGGAGCAGATAACGTCTTCAAGGACCGCTCTTCCATCTCGAGGTAACCCTGTTCAACAAACACCCGCAGCACACAGCAAGCACAAAGGACGGTGCACTATGAGAAAATGTCGTCCTAGCGGCCATGGTCCAAGGAACCGCTACTCTGTGGTCCGAAAAGTTCACACATAACGTCACCCCTACTTCTGGACCTTCTACACACAGTTAATTCTAAACTCGCACTGATCTTTATATCCCTCCAAGACTCGAGAAGGAATTCCTTGCACCCTTTTTAGGCAACACCCGCTGCCTCTGCAACGAGTCTTGCGCGGGAGCCCAATACGGGCACGACTACCCTTCTGGGAGGGCCTCGAGGCTTAGTGTCCCTAGGAAACGCATCAGTGACATTGCGACGACCAGTGCCTCCCGCAACCAGGACTAACAACCTGGCGAGGGCAGGCGGCTCCTGCGACATGGGTGTTTGTCCACGAGTTCGTCGACCTGTACAAGAAATAGCCACCCAGACAGTTCAGCAGGAGATCAACAACACAAGTTCGCAAGAGCTACCAAGCAAACAGCACCTCACGAAGCACATCGTCACAAACCAGTTGGCGGCCGCCTTTACACCTCCCCGAAATCGACGAAGCAAACAACATTTCACGAACGGGCTGACGAGCGGGAAGAAAGCAGAGAAAGTCAGTGCTTACCAGGCCGAGCTACCACTTCACCAGAGCCCACCGGCGGCAGTCCCAGCACGATTGGCACCCCTGCGCGCGTTGACGCGGCGACGACGTGCTCCAAACCCATAGGGAAACTTGACAGGCTCGAGATGTCGGCGTCGATGACCGTAGACGGTATATTCGTCTCCGGACAAAGATCGTCGACGTCCACAACATCGTCAGGTTATGTTTTTTCCATTGCCACTGTGTCGTATTGTGTTGGGCTCAATGTCCCATGGATGTCAAACAACACCTCTCCCCCCCTTAACTTCTTATCCCCGTACGCTGTGTCTTTGTCGTTGTCACTCAAATAGAGAAATCTATCTCCAACAGCGTCAGAGGCCTTCTTCAGAACGCCCTTCCCCATCGCCTCGTTGTGAAGGGCGGAGTACAAGGGATCGTTGTATCCCGGCTGAACTGGTAGCTTCATCCCGACGTCGCTGAGTGTCGGATCAATCCGGTCGTTGGCAAAATTGTCCTTTTCCAAAGGCGTCAGTAGCCGACAACCCTCAACGCCTGCCAGTTGAAGTCCTTTGTCCGTGTGCCTCGAATGAATCCGAATCACGGTCGTCTCCAAAGATGCATCAGGGAGGGAGATGTTCACAGGGCCCTGGTTCGGATTCATCCGAGCCCCCGCAGTTTCCAATGACGCCGACATGACCGCTTTCACCGGGGAGTCGCTTACGACTGCTAACTCGGCTCTGAGTGTGTTGGGCTCGACATTGGAACTGGTCGCCAACTCACCCTCAGTCCGACAGTCCTCCTGCAGCTCCTTGTGGGCTTCCACGCAGAGCATTACTGCATCCTGACACCGATCGTCTGTCATCGCAGACACGGCTTCCTGGTTCGGATGAATCCGAATTTCGTCGCCAGGGTTTTCGGAAACCCGGACCACCCGTTCGAGTTCTGTAGACAGCTGTGCTCCCTCGATGGCACGACCTTCGCGGTTCGGATTAATCCGAAATTCCTTTTGAGGCGAAACGGAACACGAATCCAGCTTGTCGCTGCCGGACCCGTGGTATGTTGTCGTCTCGCTTCCCGGAAGGCACTAAGTTCCGGACAACGAGGTCGTCTCCGAGGTTCGGATTGATCCGAGGCAATCTGCCAACCGTATTTGGAGCTGAGCGAAGCATATTCCATGCTTTGCGACACCCGCCCCGCCAACCGCATCGACAAACTGTGTTTCGCTGGTGGAGCTAATCACAGGGTCCTGCTCACCAGGCCGCGTAATACACCCAGGCCTCAAGTCGTTCCCCGTCTCCATTGAGGTGCTGCCTGTTACCGCCAGAACCCCACCGTCCTCGTCGCGGTCGCCATCGGACCCCTGCCCGTCTCCTCTGTGATGCTTTCTCTTCTCTGCGCTGCGAGGCTTCTTCTTCTCTCGGCTGCCCTTTCTCCCCTCTCCGCTGCCTGCGTGCCTCAGAGACCGCTGTTTCCTCGATCGTTGTTCACTTCCACCTTCGGTACCTCGTTGCCCGCCGCCTTCACCATCCCCGTCGCCATCCTTTCCGCGAGACTTGCGCTTCACAACTCCTGCCGGCGGGGTGACCCCAGGCAATTCCCAACTCACTTGCTTAATTGACGGGCTTGACGGAAGGGCGTAGAACGCGGAGGACACTTCTAGCCATTTATTTCACTCCAAGAACTCGAATAGCGTGTCCCCGTATTTGCGAAGAGAAGGGTCGTCCTTATTTCGTCGATTGACCTCACTTAATCTCTCCAATACCGCATCGTAGGCGCGAGATTTGAATGTCTCGAGGTCCCAACGATCGTCATATATCCACCCTCCACTTACGTCCCTCACAGCCACTGCCCATTCGCCGTCGAGAAGGACTGACTGGAAATGGTTTGGGTGCCACACGATATCATGGCCCCAATCTTCGGCTATGGAGAAGGTGTGTTTGTCGCCTATGTGGAAGGGAGTCGCAGGAGCCTTGAGATGCGGATGGTCCGGAGGAACTGGATGGCCGGGTCGAAGACGTTCGGGCTGTGGCGTGAGAAGAATAGGCTCCCCCGGCGAACTCCTCAGACGGGACAACCCACCCCTCTTGACAGGCGCTGAGGAGGACACGGGCGTGGGACCGCCCGAGGTAGGTGTAGCTAGAGGTGTCCCCGGTTTGCATACTGATGGCGACTCAGAAACTTGGGCGTTGAAGATGGCCAATTGCCCGTCCAAATCGAAGAGGTCGTCCTCAACGCTCTCCTCCTACTCAGTCTCGATATTGAAGTCGTCCTCCTCACCGAATGCCAGCTTGTACTTATCCAAAGTGAAGTCGGCCGGATCGACAACATCCTCGTTAAAAAAGACATATTCCAGCCTCTTAATGAAGCTCACAGCGCCGGCCCGACTCGCTCCGTGGTAGCCCTGGAGGACCGCAATGGCGACTTCCTTCCGCACCGCGTACTGCGGGTCAAATCTCAACCTTGGTTGTTTGCCGTAAAGGAAGGAGTAGATCTAGTGTCTTTTCTTCGGAGTCAACTTGAAGAACATGTCCTTGTTCGGGTCATAAACGGGCTCGACCACGACATGGTGGAAATCGCATGGGTAAGCCTTGGACGACACTTCATGGGTGACATACTGCACGGTGTATTCGAGCTGCGTTGTGTCCCCATCCACGGCCAAGACGTGCCTTCCCTGCTGAAGCATACTCCGCACCACCTGCGCGTGCGGCTTGCCCAAGAACAACACGGCATCCGCCACACTACAGAAGAAAAGAAGCTGATTGCACAACTGATTCGGATTCCGCTCGCCGTCCTTGTACAGAGCCCCCCTCTAGGTCAGGTTTCCGATGTCCGCGAAAGTCAAAGACTTGAAAGACTTCTCCTCCACATCCGTGGGTGTCACTTTCTGTTTCCTTCGGAGAGCGGCGGCGKCGTCTTCAGCAACAGCTCCCTCGTACACCGGGTGAGTCAGTAGCCGAGGATCCTCGCCTTTGAAAAGGATGTGCATCACATCCGGCTCCTCCCAGACGTTGTTTCCTAACTGATGCGTCTTCTTCGATGTCGTTTTTCGAACCCACTTCCCCGTGTAGCATCGGGTAGCCCCAAGCGCAGACAAACATGTCATGAAGGAGAGGTTCCACAGGCAGGGGATGAATAACACCAATGTCCAGTAGTCCTGGCAAACGAAGCCCAGCAACTCACTCAAAGACGCGAATGCCCCAGAGTCCCATTGCGCACGGTCCACAGCACCGCACAAGTCGAGCACGCAAGTGTGGGAGCGTAGCTGATGCCCCAGTTTTCCCAGCGTCTGCTTATGATCTATTGCACTCAACGGGTCGACGTTAAACTGGGCCAGCATCGTCAAGGCGCTTGTCCTTGTCCACATAATGTTGATGCATTAATCAACGCCCCGAGGGCTTTTTTTGCCTTTGGCGCGATCTCCAGTGATCACCGAAAGGACGACACGCTTCCACTCCGCCGGGAAATGCTGGTCGTTGACGAGGGCCGCCGTTCTCTTGATGTTGTTGTCGTGTTGACACCCGAGAAACTGAGGGCACTTGTTGACATATGTGGTGTCCGTGAAAAATTTCCTGCTCTCGTTCCAAAGCTTGTCGTCGAGACCTTTGTCCTTGAACTCTTCGAACAGTTGCTTCTTGGACCTGAAGAACATGGAGTTGGCAATTCACTCCCGCTTATCCATTTCCTCGTACTCGAACTCCACATAGTGCCACAGCCTCAGCATAATCCGGTCCATTTTTATTATGTCGACCATCTCCTTGACACTGAACTTCCCCTGCTTGGCCAATTTTTTGCTACTCGTTTGAACCCACACGACGTTAAGGTTCAAGACGTCATCCAACAACCTTTTCTTCTCGCGGTCCATTTAGTCCACCAATTCCTTCCAGCAGTGGACATCCGGCTCTGGAACTTGGACGTAGAAAGTTTTCTCCTCCGCGCCTTTCTTTGGCTTCCCCCTGCCCTTTTTCAACGACGAGTCGTCCACCTTCACGTACCAGACGTGTTTCTTCAACCCCTGACTATCAGTCACAGTGGAGAGTCCTGGCTTGGCCACCTCCTCATGGGTGGGCGGCTGTTCAGTCCAACGCCGGCCGTCGGAAGCTAGGAGTTTCCCTTTCGACCACTCCTCATAGAACTTCAACCCCAAAGCGAAGACGGAGTCATCTGCCATGGCCAGCGGGAGGTAGTATCGAAGTTTCTCAGCCCATTCCTTTCTTTTCTTTGCTTCCGTTGACAGGTTCCAGATAGGCGTGTACGGCGTCTTCTTCATTGCCAACACAATGAACCGAACCCACTTTCGCACCTCGTCCTGTTTCTTCGAGGCATTGCCGAGCACCACACGCGGTTTGCCCTTAATTTTTCAGATATTGCGAATGTCTCGTATAGATAAAACCTGCAAGCGCGGTGGATTCTTCACCACACAGCGGACCTCCCCGCGTCGAGGCGCTACGCTTTGTTGTCACTCCACCACACAGCGGACCTCCCCGCGATTGCCATTGTGTGTCATTATAATCTGTGCGTCATCACGGGGGACATCGTCGTCGTCGTGAGTTTTAGTTGGTTGTTGCTCGTCCAATCCAAACAATAGACACGTTTGCTGTAGTCGCAGCACAAGTTTCTAGCTCGTCTTTCTTCCACCAAGCGTAACCATCTCGACTCGTTTTAGTTGCATGAATCCGAGGCAACTTTCTAGAAGACGAAGACAGCGTGGTAAATCGAACACATCCGAACTGGGCAGAGTCGAAAGACCGACGTTGTGACTCGGATGCATCCGAATTAGGCCGACCACAAGAGGAGGACATCGGCACGGCGTGTTTTCCTCAATGACCTGTGAGCAGAGGGTGGACCCTATCCTGTTGGAGGTGTGGTTCGGATTAATCCGAGACAGAGCGGTATTTTGACAGCGTGTGATTTCGTCGTCCATGTTTATGGGAACGTGCGGCGTCGTAAATACCATCTGAGCATGTGACGAATCCAAATTTGTTGTCAGTGTGGTTTGGATTAATCCGAACTTCGCCGAGGTACCTCGGTTAGTGGTCGCCCCGTGAGTTTTAGTGGGTTGTGACTCGGATGCAACCGAAATGAACAAGGATGACTCGGATTCGTCGGTTGTTGCGCCACCACAAGATGGTATGGACAGGGTGGGCTGTCGTCCTCCTGGTTGGTCAAACATGTCGCCGTCGACAATACCCTATGAGCATCTGATCGCTCCGTGTCCTGTCCTATATCCAAGTCAAGGGAAGGGTTCCTCGCGGCGTTCGGCTGACGCGACGTTTGATAGGGCTTAAAGATTTGAATTCACGTTCACCTCCTGTGTCTTCGAATCTGTCGTAGCAGTCTTCGGACTACTGATCTGTGATTGCACTAAGGGGGGGACCAACCTGAGATCGGTTGAGCGACTGTCTGCGATACACAAAGATTGGAGAAAAGCAGAAAACCCGCATAGACACGGAAGGGAGACTAAGATCGATAGAGACGTCGACAAGGAGAGGATGCGCAGCAAGAGAGACTGTCTTTAGCTCTCTGTCTCTCCATGTGCAGATCCTGCGGATGGTGTTGTCCATTTCGGAATTCACAATGTGACTGTTAGTAAAACGGCACAAAAGAAATTTAAGAAAAAATTATTCGTGTCGGAGAGAGGAAGATTGGCGAAAAATGTGAAAAATTCGACGAATGTGGAAAACGAATAAACATTTTAGGGATACAGAACCGAACGCCGAGCGAACTGCACGACGCGACTTACGCGGAAAACGAATAAACAAACCGACCGCAATAAAAATTTATTCGGCGAGAAGAAAGTCCATGTGCAATCCAGAAGAGACACGATTCGTGAGAGAGAAAACAAAGTTCTCTTGTTCGACAACATACGACTGAAATCCTTACATCGCAGTTCGTGAGAGAGAAAACAAATTGACGACAAGCGAGTAACACTTCAACAAAACATCTGAAGTGACGACACAATCTGGAAGTGAGTGTCGCAACATTCTCGGGCTGCATTCGCGGGTCCCGTTTCGTTGGTGACCACTCGCCCCGATCAAATGGCACACTCACATGTCCACGTGACAGCTCCTGAACATGCGTGGCGACGATCAGATAGAGCCCCTGATCCATCAGCGTGGCGACGCTTGTTCAGGACGTGACACGTGGACGTCTGAGTGTGCCATCTGATCGGTGTGAGTGATCGCCAATGAAACGCATGCATTCTTGCTCCCGAAATTCCTTTATCTCGCCTCGATCAGATGGCACACTCACACGTCCGCATGTCATGTCCTGAACATGCGTGGCCACACTGATGGGCGCGGGGCTGTATTGGAGCCTCGCATCCATTCTGCTGCCGCATAGAGCCCCTTTGTCACATAGATCCCCGCATCCATCAGCGTGGCCACGCTATCGGTGCGAATACCCTTACAAGGGTATCCGCCCTGTTTTTTTTGCAAGCGATAGAAAATAGTTTTGGTTTAAAGATTAAGTATACCGCGCTAGGAGCGGCCGCGTCTGTGACTTACGTCGGCTGGATGGTTGACTATAATAGAGAGTGCGTGGGGCGCGCGGGTTTGAGGCGCTCGTGATTCCTTTTTGTTGTTGATCACAAAGCCGGCACGAACGTCGGTCGTTTTGTTTAATGATATTATTAATACCTATTTATTTTTTATTAAGTAGGAACTAGGGATATTTCCCTTTGATTCGTGCGTTGGCCGAGACAAGCGCGCGTGCGAGAACGACGGCGACGAGGGCGACAATGTGACTGTGGTAGGTCTCGGCATGCGGAGAAGCACGAGTGGCGGCTGTAGTACAACTTTGGTAGGTCAGCGCAGACGTTGGGCGGCCGCGCGCACGGTTGTAGTCGGAGATGAGGCCAATTTCCCTGGCCCTGAACGCAGCGCCGCACTGCCTTATAGGACACTTGACGTGTATTGGTCTCAGGCTTGGGCTTAGCCCTATAGGTTACGACATTGGGTTACGGAGGTTCGAGGATCAAAGTTTGGCGGGTGTCGGTAAAACAGCAGCGGAGCGTCGGGAAGGAAGCCGATGGGGTTGAGGGCCGAGGGGCTATCCCCCTTGGTTTTTGCCATTAACGGCGTTCGATCGGTGGTGGCGTTTCTCTCTAAGTGAATCAAATTTTTACGTCGTAATATATATATATATATATTATATATATATATTTATTTTTTATTGTGCCCCGATGCCCATTTGGCTTGAACGTGGTGCCTAATTGAGTGGCCGTACCAACAATCGAGGACTTGGAGCACGCGCCTCTTTTGGCTGCCCTACAGGTTCTTGTCCGTTTGGTATGCTGGCGAAATTGTTATATCCTACCCGTCTCAAAACAAGGACCAAGGGGGTTTAACGTGTGCGCAAATCGGTGAGTGATTAGCTCATGGGGTGGAAGATATAAGGCTGGTGGGGGCGCTCTGCCGGGGTACCGCCGCCGCCCGCGGGTTACTGAGAGAGATTTGAGTGTGAGCATGCCCCGTTGAGGCCTGATAGACGGAGGACTGGTGGGAGGCCGCCGCAACTTGGTAGTGCGGCAAGCTGTCCCGATAGTAGGAGACTTGGAACCCCACCCACTTCGGTCTTTAAAGTTCTCAATTGAGTAATTGCTACTATCACCAAGATCTACACGAGGACCTGCCTCGCCGATTCACGCTACAGGCTATACAGGGAGGCCTTGTTCGCCTTTGCCTGTCGCTGCTTTGGGATTGTCGCACCGTTGAAGTATGGGCCGTGCGCTTAAAAAACCAGCCCCAGCGGGCTAACCGATTCGGCATGCGGAGTAGGTACACACCCCTCGGTGGACCTTGACTGTCATAACTACCGCAACTCGATCAGTTGCCTCTGTAGTTCCCTATCGGGTAAAAGGAGTAGTCGGGCGGCCCTCATCGAGCCGCTGTGGGGACAACCTCTGTTGGAGCGCTCCGACGGGCGGATCGAAGGAGAAGGGTCGAAAGACGGGTGTAGCAGTAGTCTTTCGAGCGCAACCGTAGTAGTCGCTGCGATAGGACGGGCCAGGCCGCCCGTCGAACAGTGTTGGGCGCCGTGGGTCCGCTACAGCTGGTCACTGCGCTAGCAGCTGGGAAACGACGACGATCCCGGTCGGTGGGAGGAGGATGAATTGGGTCGCGAACTCAGGCCGGGTACATGCGCAGAACGAAAGACACAGGGCGCGTGAGGAGAGAGCGGGGCTATGAGAGGCGGAGGATGGTAGGCATCGGGGGAGGCTGGTAGCAGTAAGTGGGCGCAGGCAGGCCAGCGTCGAGCGTTAGAGCTAAGGAAGGGGAAGAAAACGATTCGGGATAGGAATGCGCGCCGGGTGCGTGCAAAGATGAAGATGGATGGTTTTGGGCGGGGAGGGGAACATGCAGCTTCGGGGTACTGATATCAGGCGAATCAGATCATGAAGTTAAAATTGATAGGAAGTTAGTATAGTAAGAGTTAGTGGGAAGAAGCCGCGCGCGGAGCCATGGTGAAATGGAGTAGGAGGAAGAAAGTTAGTATATCTCGGTCATATTTTGACAAATTTCTTAAAAGTAAGACTCGAATTCGGGGTTTCCTAATAAAGCGATTTCAGTGGAATCATTAGTTCTTGAATTAATGGAGTAAGTTAGCAATTAGTAAGGAAGTAGGCTGCGCCTAGAGGGAGGACTGTTTGCGCCTAGAGGGAGGAGAAATGCAACGAATACTTCCGCCTTTTTTGCGGAAGATACGTTCGATTCCTCCCAGTCATTTTCGTGGGAGGGAATGCTGCAGGCAGGCGGTAAAAGAGGTGACTTACCTGTGGACCAAGTCGATGCTCCTCCCGGACGGAAGCGGCGTGGACTGGCCGCACACTCGCATACACATATACACATAGAGAGAGAGAGAGAGGGAGAGAGAGACGCTTACCTACTCGAAGTCGGCAGAAGTAGTGGCGAGGAGGCGAGGTACCTGTTGGTCGGTACGACGCTCATCCTGTTGGCGGGAACAGCGGTGCCCATTGCCGCGGGGCTTGGGTATGGGGGGCGAAAGACTAATCGAACCGTCTAGTAGCTGAGTCCCTCCGAGGTTTCCCTCGAGATGGCCGGAACTCGGGTCGATCGATCGCAGCGGGGCGGAGGGACTGACCGGACAGCGCTGCGCAGCAGCGGGGAGGCAACAACCGAGACAACGGGCGGTGACAAGGTGAACGTACGAGAGGCGAGTGGGGTGTGAGGGAACCCGGACGGTTATGAGTACCGGATGCATGTGATAGGGGGCGATAAGGCGGTAGGAGGACGTCGACAGAAGTAAACAGTTTTCATTGGGAAGAGAGGAGAGTAGACGTGGGTTGCCGTGCTGCTGATGCAGCCTGTTATTATGATACCTAAGCGCAACCTATGCACCTGCGACTGAGTCTCGGGCTGGTGGAACGGTTGTTGGCTTGAGTGATTGTTCTGTCATAAGGCTCCTGTTTTSGTCAAAACTTGGACGACGGTCACAAATTGYTAATTACCRCTTACTGTTGAGTCAAGCCGCTGCTGTTGTGCAGTACAAACTGCCGCCTACCATTGACAGTAGTAGAGTACCTTACTGCCCTTGCCGCGAYGACCATGAGCGGCGGCTATGGTTGGTAGTGGAGTGTGAACTCCTTGAGCACCACCTCGTCGGGGTGCACAGCGGCAGTGGGATTCTGAGGAGAGAGACTGCAGCCTTTTTTTTAGCATGGTGGCGATKTGGTCCGGGAGCCTGTTGTTTTGGCCTRTATAGAGGCCGTGGTAAGCTGYTGTTGGGTGTCGTTGGCCGCTACAGGTTGYTTCAGGCTGTTRYGCGGCAGYGATTGRGYTGAGGAGAGGTATTGAGACTTGGGGAAGTGATYGGGYGGGACAAGAAGGGAGATWAGTGTCAGGGCTTGAGAGACCGACAAAGGTTTGACTTGGCAGGTTGGACTTCGGAGTTGACCCAGCTGGTCTTGTTTYGGCCATYATTSCGGGGCCCTCAAGCGATCMAAGATTACAAGGCCCTCTCCTRCGAGACTGAGAGCAYCAYTCTTGGATCTGAGCGACTATAAATTTYCTCATTCTGCCCTTCTTACTCTCAGTCTAGTCCYTGGTTACGAGRGGAAGGCGGCAGGCGGGATTGCAACCCGTAAGTCCGCRTCAAGACTCTGTGGGGAGTCCACCCACCGATTGYGGGAGCTCTGCCGGAACTCAGGAGGGGTTCTGGAGGCAGGGAACCTTCAGGTAAATCATCTTCATCCGTACAGCCTTCTACTACCCATGTTTGCCTATATCCCTGTAGTATGATTGCCGTATGCATGTGTTGTCCCTATGATTTTTGTTTTCTCTTCAGGACCATTCAGACTAACTGGAAAGAATGTGTGAGAGTGAAGCCTAAGTTTCTACTTTGTTCTGATTGAAAGCAGACTAAGGATGAACTAGGGGAAGGTGGGAGGAAGGTAGAATGCATACGTTTGACCGGGTCAACCAAAGCCTGAGCATTGTTTCTACTGTGAATGGCTTAGGGCTATGTTTATTTGGCTGTTTTCTGAAGGATCAGGCATTGTTTCTACTGTGAATGACCTAGTCGCTGTGTTTATTTGATTGTTTTCTGAGGAGCCAGGCATTGTTTCTACTGTAAATGGTCTGGCTACCTTAGTTAACTCTGAGGGATTGTCTGATTGAAGGGGGGTTAAATTCTTGTTTATTCTGAGGGAGGATTTTTTGTCTAAGGCTAAGCATTGTTTCCATGGTGAATGGTTTAGCCTGAAAACCACGCACATAATTTAAACTAAGTATAAAAGAAAGTATTTTATGTATATTTGCATGTGAACTGGCAGCTGGGCATAGTTTCTACTGTGAATGGTCCACCGTTAAGCCATATCATTCATTAAGAARAGAAAAARGAAAATAYAAAATATAAATGGAAATAGTCTGRGCAAGTTGAACATTTGTTTCTACTGTGARTGGTTCAGTCCCCTGCCCATATTTRTCTTTTTCTTTWGGAAACAAAATCAGAGAAATACTAATCTTTGGATATTAAACAGCTCARKGCGACTAGGCATTGTTTCCATGGTGAATGGCCTAGTCGTCTGCCCAAAAGAAGAAAGAAGTAGTTGTGCAACCTGTTCGTGTATATCATAAAGACAAACAGGCCATTGTTTCCATAGTGAATGGTCCAGCACTATATCTTACGTAAGATGGGTATAAGGATTCAAGAAYTTGAAGATTCATGAACTATCTATATGGAATGAACTTGGGATGGTGARAGTACTTACACTTGTGGTTTGGTTTGCACGTGASTGAATGGGATGACTAGTTTTGTTTGGGTTTCAATTTTATAGGTAGTTGCTYTAGTTGCTCGCCACGTGCTAGAGCCATAGGAGTTAGTAACAATTCCTGCATATTYTGTAATAACTTTCYTTACTTAGGTCAGTTCCTGCATTTTCTRAGATCTTTTCTTATACTTGACTTTGTGTAAATCTTGACAAACTACTTTTCCTACGGGAAGCGCTGCCGAAATTTCTACAAATCCAAGAAGTTAGTCAACTTTTGACTTGTCAGAGTTCAACTAGTCTTTTTTATATACCTGGCTTCGTTAAAATCTGGGAAGTCTTCTTTTCTAAAAGGAGTGCTGCCCAAATTTCTGCTAATTCAGGGAGTTAGACAAAATTGAACTTTGAGAAGCCAAAAGTTACTTTGAAAATCTAAACTTAGCCTTATATAAATTTTAGAATAGCACCTTTCTAGAGGGAGTGCTGCTGAAATTTCTACAAAATTAAGGAATTAGTTAAATTAAGTCTAAAGTTGAATTTGAGTTGTTCTTCGAGCTCATATCTGACTGAGTATAAATCTGGGAAGTCTCCCTTTCTAAAGGGAGTGTTGCCCAAATTTCTACTAATTCAGAGAGCTAGACAAAATTTGATTTTCCAGAGTTATAGATTATTTCTGCTTTTATATTTAACTTAGTATAAATCTGGGAAGTCTCCCTATCTAAAGGAAATGCTGCCCAAATTTGTACTAATTTAGAGAGTTTGACAAAATTTGGCTTTCCGGAGTTAGAAATTATTTATACTTTTCATATTCTGACTTATATAAATTCTTAAAAGGCATTTTTCCTACGGAAAACGCAGCCGAAATTTTCTTAGTTTATGGGAGATAGATTATATTTTATAAGGTGGTGATTCAGGCGATCCACCCAGAATATGGGAGATTCTGCAGTTGGTCTACCTTTGGCTTAAGCACTGACTTAAAAGTAGACTTAGGTTTAACTTATAAGGAGACTTTGAGTGAGGGTGTATTATGGAGTTGTATTCTCTATACACTTATGATCTTAGCTTGGGGATTGGTATGCCGTGTGTTACAGGTCCTTTTGATCATTTGATCCAAGTTCAGGGCTAGATCCAGCTTGATCCCTTGAGGATCACTTTCTGTTATCACTGATAACAGGTTGGTTGCCGATTCGTCGGTCTACGACTCAATTTCAACTCTCCCTCCACACTCAACCTAAAAGGCCTTAGCCCTGGTGATCTTCGTTGTTTTATTAAAGTTTTCACCCGGACTTTTATTGAATGACCATTTAACAAAGGTACTCAGTATTTAATTAAGGTTGGTTGGACAGGAGGTTTTGGGGCTTGTATGGCTAAAGCGAGGGGTTTAAGTGTCGAAGGTGGTTGGGATTGACTCCGTGTAATGTGTGGGTTGTTGATTTGGTTCGTTGATGTGACTGCAGGTATGTGTTGTAAGTCAGATTATGGATTTGGTTGCCTGCGATCACACATATACGTATTATTGTGAGAAATCCCAGTGAAGCCGTGAAAAGTAATCGTCACATACTTAACCCTTATATACGTATACATGGGTATACTTGGGATGAATGTTTGCATGGGTTGAAGAGTCCCCATATTAAAGCCCCACTCAGAAGCTGGGACCGAGGAACTTCGGGGAGGCCCCTACTTCTATATTTGTTCCTGCTTTTTGATGATTTTCTTAGTCGGACGTTTGGTCCTGGGCCGGGATTCGAGGTCCTTGTCTAGAACACCCCAAGCCCTAGGCTCTGCAGGGGAGGGGTTTTCCTTCGCGCAGAGCGTATTTGATTGGCCTACCAAGACACTCAGGCCAAGAGTCGGAGGTATCGCAGCGGCTGCACGACTATTCCTTCAGCCGTGCAATGTCATGAAGGGTTACGCCCTCACGACACTTCAAGTTAGACACTCGAGTGTCATAAGCGGTACTCGATTTCACGAGAGGCCGCTTGATTGTGGGCACTACATAGTACGCCATCATTGCGACTGCTTGTGTACAATCGCATTTGCGAGTTGATATGCGATAGCCCTGCGTCCGCGCGGTCTTATACCTAGTCTCGCGCGCGACGCCTATTCGATTTCCGCGTTGGAAAGTTATGGGTCGGCTACCAAAGGGCTAGGAGCGTTGTCGCGTTGTTTGTGTTGTGTCGTCTCGTATATGTGTTGTTTTGTGTGCATGTGTATTCGTAAAGTGAAGTGCGCGTGGTGTGTGGGATTCGTCCTAGGCGACCGACGACGGGTCGCGATTGGGACCTCAGCCCCCCCAAAATGCCGATTCGCGTGCGGGTACGATAGAGGCGTATTACCGCGTGTACCCCCTATGCTACAGCGAACGAGAAACGCCCTCGGCTGACCAACCTCTGCGATTGCAACTGATTAGCTTTCGTACTGTGGGCTGGTAGCTTGGCGGGGATACGCCCACCGAAGGGAGGTGACATCTCTCGTAAGGTGTAGGTAAGTCGTGCCTCGCGTAGGCCCTATCCTGTCGTAGGGGCTCGCGAGAGGTATGGCTGGCGCACTCGGCCGGAGTGGCTTATGGAAGCTCCATGTATATTGCGACGAAGGGTTTTAAAACCAACTCCTGCGTGACGCGGCCGGGAGGGTCCCGCGCTGCCCCCGTGCGGTGCCGGACCGATTGCGCTCGACAGGTGGCGTCGTTGCCGGGGATAACGGAAAGCCTACCGCTGTCCCTGGTGGAACGACATCCGGGTATGAGAAGTGAATAAGAAAAGGCATAAAGGAGTGATGAGAAGGTAATGAAGGAATATATGAATGACTAAGTATAGGTGAGGAAATTTACCTACCTAAGTAGAGGAAGTATGAGGGACGATTGTGTTAACATTGGGTAAAGTAAGTACTAAGGGTTAGGTAGGACGGATGGAATAGACCGATCAAGGTATAATGTTGAATAAGGGGATGTGCTTGTTTTCTTTTGCCAGGGAACTTAAAAAGAAGAGGCTGTCAAGATGCCTGAGACTGGCGGCGCATCATTTGTTCCCAAGAAGGGCCTGACACTCGATGACCTCATCGCAGCCATCGACCGACATGAAAGGAACCCGAGCAACATCCCAAAGGTCGATACTTTCCATTTCTGAGGGGAGAGAGTCTCAGAATGGCTAGAGCGGGTGGAACAAGCTTTGGTCGGGCGGTCGAATGTTGTAAAGTTTCAACGCATCCTTCAGTATGTCCTCCACAGCTACCATCAGGAGGTGAAGAAAGTCATAGATGCGGCTCAAGGTAGCTGGGAGAGGTTCAAGGAGGGGATGTAGAGGAAATACCGCCTGGGAGACGGGTTGTTGACTACCACGGACCTTGAAGCGATGAACAAAGAGGATTTTACGACTATAAGGGCCTTTGTTCAAGAATTTAAGAAGAGGGCGCGGAAGGTCCATGAGATTTCGGAGGAAGCACAGTGCGTCATCTTCCAGGGACTACTCACAGCGTCGGAGGCCGTCGAGTTGACGAGACATGGAGGAGGTAGCACTAAGCTCACCTGGGCCACCATTGACAGAGGGGTGGAAGTTGGGTGCTTGGACCGGGTGGAACAACGTCGGGTACGCCTGCAAAGGCAGAAGAGAAAGGAAAGAGATGCGACCGCTTCTAGGACCCCGGGAGTAACAAGGATTGTTACAGAAGTATTGGCACAGCTAGGGTATGCGACAGAGCCGGTGGTGCAAAGGAGGGTGGTGACGGCTATCAAAGTAAAAGGAAAAGAGCTAGTGATAGAGGAGGCTGGTCAGGAGGAGCTCCGGGAAGAGGAAGAGTCAGTGCCGCAGCACCTGACGAAGGTCCAGCGCAAAGTGCGAAATTTGGCGCAGGGCGGACATGGATCAGGAAAAGCGCAGGCGCCTCAGGCCCAGGCAGCAGCCCCTTTAAATGTGGCGGCTCCATCATCTAGTACGGGCCCCTCGCAAGGTGGGGCGCCCTCCTACAGACAGTGGCCCTGGCCGGTGATCAATGCAATTGTGTCATGGGGAAGCCCGCCGCCAGTAGCCGGACCGCAAACGAGTATGCCACCACCCATCTACCCCGCGGCCCAGGCCCAACCTGTGGCCCCGCCACCGTCACCTGATCCCAGYTCACAGGGCAGTGTTGTAGGAGGTGGGAACCAGGGGCAGGGCAATCAAGGCAACGGAGGGAGGGGTGGAGGAAGGGGGCGAGGCAGGAATGGCGGCGGAATAGGAAGGCAATGGAATGACCAAGGCCAGGGGTACCAAGGCCAAGGGAGTCAAGGCCAGGGGTACCAAGGCCAAGGGAGTCAAGGCCAGGGGTAACAAGGCCAAGGGAGTCAAGGTCAGGGGTACCAAGGCCAGGGGTATCAAGGCAAGGGGTATCAAGGCCAGGGGGATTAGGGAAGTCAGGGGTATGGAAGACCCCGTTTTGACTGGAGGACGGCCATCTGTCAACATTGTGACCAGTAAGGCCACACTATAAGGTTCTGTAATGTAAGACGGGAAGACGAGAGAAGCGGACTGATTTCCTCTACTATGGATGAGAATATCTACGATCAGTTTGGGGAGGCCATTGACAGAAGGYTTGGAGGAGTGAGGGCTGAAGCCCAACGAAGAGCGGCAGCTGGGCCGCCACCCCCTGCCATGTTCAGGCTATGGCAGGAAAAGGAGGAACCACCATTTGGGGTGGAAGAAGTGGGAAGCGATGAGGAAGTGACTACGAGGAGGAAGTGAGACGGAAGAGGTCATAATCATCGAGTCAGATGACGAGGATGAGGAGGAAAGAACGGAGCCTCCGTCCGTCTTATTTGAGAAGATGGAGGACTTGCTGGATAAGATGGGGAGGTACCAACAAAAGTTGGTGGGCCTTTGTGAAGAAGTGAARGGATGGAGGTCTAACATCCCCACAGTATTCCTCTATGACTCCGGCCCGGAGTCAGCGCCTAGGCGACCCGGAGTAAATGTGGTGGGGTCGTGCCCACAATCGGGAATGAGGGGTAGACCCCTCACTCCGCAGGCCCGGCTGGCACAGGCAGCGCGAACGAGGAATCAAGCCAAGGCCAGTGCCAGCCAAGAGCCTCCAAGGAGGGAACCCGAACCAGGGAGAAGGAAAGAGGCTGTGGAAGTAGAGGACGGCGATGATGAAGAGGAAGAGGACGAGAGGCTGCGCAGAGAAGAGGATCAGAGAGCGGAGCAGCGGGCAAGGAAAAAGGGAACCAGGGGAGAGGCCGAACCGGTCATACATGACGGACCGCCCAAAAAGAAGAAATACGCGGTCCGGTTGGAAGAGGGATTTGACGTAGAGAAGGTGATTGACCGGCTGCTGGAAGGGCATAATGACGTCATGATCCTGAAGGAAATCCTAGCGTCAGCCCCGCGACTCCGCGATGAACTGAAGGGGAGGTTATCACGGCGCCTGGTGCCCAATGTCCATCTGGGTACGATCCTGCCCAAGGAGGCAGAGTGGGCAGAGTCAAATACGAAGATGGACTGGAAGTGCGTAGCCTGCGGTACGGTGGATTTGATGGTGAAGGGTTCCAAGTGCGCAGCAATGGTGGACACCGGGGCAGAGATGAACATTATTCGGGAGGCGGACGCGATCAGATTCGGGCTGGATATAGACCGTTCTGACTGCGGTATTCTACATGGAGCCAGCTGTAAGGCCGTGTTTTGCGGGACAGCCTCGAATGTGCTTGTCGAGGTTGGAAAGGTGAAGGCCAGGGCATGTTTTTTCATAATGCCGGACGTGGACCATGGAATCCTCTTGGGGAGGTCATTCCTAAGCAGGACAGAGACTGTGATGTTCAACAAACATGATGAGACGTTGATCCTCCTCTTATGCGATCCTGCCTGCATGAATTATGAAATAATTACTTGCAGGAACACCGGGCCAAGGAGTATAAGGAATCGGCCCAGTCCAGGATCATTCACAATCGAGGAGTCGGAAGGGGAGCGTAGGAGGCTCTGGGCAGAGCCCGAAGCAGGAGAGAGGGTGAAAGCATTTTCCCTTAACCTGTCAGATGTTGGGAAGGCCATGGACCTGGTGGCCGCGCATGAGATGGCAGATCCAGGTGCCATCCAGGCCTTGAGGGAACAAGTTCTGGAATGCCCTGAGACAGGAAGGTTGGAATTGGTATATCGGCTCCCAGGCAGCGGAGGGAACCCCGCATCAGCGCAAACATAATCCGTGAGTCGGCTTTTTTTAGGGGACGGGTCAAGCAGGGATCCCAAAGGCGGTACAAGACGGTAGACAAGAAGTGTCGCCCGGTACCCGTCCTCGTTACAGAGGACGAGGAAGCATATTACGAGAGGGAACGAGGGTTGATATGACGAATGAGGGAATGTGCTTCTGCAGGGCCATGTCGTATCAACGAAGGGAACGAGAAGGAGTTGATCATAGGGGAGTCTGATTTCCTGCTGCCTCAGGAGCGAACGTTGATGGTGGAATTAATGAAGAGGAAGCATCGCGCCTACGCGTTTAGTGACGAGGAGCATGGCAGGTTGGATGTGGACAAGATACCTATGATCCGCATCCACACCGTGCCACACGAGCCTTGGAACATGAGAGGGGTGCGATATCCCAATCCTGACGAGGAAAGGAAGGTGGTGGATTACCTCGACGGCAAGATACGTACTCACGTCGCCGACTATTCAAGTGGACYGTATGCGTCCCCGTGGTTCTGCTTTATTAAGCCTAACGGGACGCTGCGGTGGGTGCAGGATTTGCAAAGACTGAATGCAGTGACCGTGCGAGATGCTGGAGGACTGCCGAATGCAGACGCGCTGTCGGAATCCTGTGCTGGAAGGCCTATAATTTCGCTTATAGACCTTTACTCAGGATACGATCAGTTCCCAGTCTACCCGCCGGATAGGTCGGTGACGGCTATGCACACGCCGCGAGGATTAGTCCACATGAACGTGGCCCCACAAGGGTGGACCAATGCAGTAGCAATGGTCCAACGGGCCATGATTCGGGCCATGCAGTCTGTCAACCCCCATATCACACAGCCATACATAGACGATTTGGCAGTGAAGGGGCCAGCGATGAAAGAGAGCGACGAAGTCTCACCAGGGGTAAGGCGCTTTGTCTGGAAACACATCCAGGACCTCGAAAAGGTCCTGAGCCTGCTTGAAGAGCATAACCTCACGGCAAGCGGGGCCAAATCTAGACACTGCATGAGGGAAGCGACTATCTTGGGGATAGTCTGCAATGAGAAGGGCCGAAGGCCGGATGTGAAGAAGACGGACAAGATTACTGAGTGGCCAGTTCCGTTCCACTCAATAACTGATGTCAGGAGCTTCCTTGGTACGTGTAGATTTTGGAGGGCCTTCGTCAATAACTTTGCCGCTAAGACTGAACACCTGAGGAAGTTAGTCCGTCAGGATCAGGAATGGGTTTGGGGTGGCCAGGAAGGCGGAAGAGAGGTTAGATCGTAAAATCAAGTTCCTGACCAAGACCACTTTTGACCGGCACTTGTTATT
>BFEA01000425.1:271354-297799 GCA_003427395.1 Chara braunii | reverse complement strand
AGAGAGAGAGAGAGAGAGAGAGAGAGAGAGAGAGGCAGAGCCAAATAGAGAGAGAGAGACGGGGAGTGAGACAGAGAGAGATGAGAAAGGGAGATAGAATGAGAGAGAGAACGCACCTTTTCTTTCCTCGATTTACAACATTTGTTGGAAACAATGGCCCCGGCGACTTGGCTGATGATCTCAAACCGCAATACGACGACGCGTGTCGCGACACACGAAAAGGGAGGTGCCGACGCGTGAAAGGGCAAAACCGCGAATGGAGACGTGGGAGATTGTGACGCGAAGGAGATGGCGAGGCGAGGGATATGGCGACGAGGGAGAGAGAGAGAAACGAGGCAAACAGCGGGGGAGACGGCCACGAGATGGCTGTGTCGCTGGCAAGGGCGGGTGGTCCGGGCGCGTGACGGGCATTTTCGGTCGTGAGGGTTGGCGACACCTGCGATTGCTTGTTGCTTCGGACGATTGCAATGCCCACCTGCAAATTCGCGAAATGGCGCCACCGTCATTCGAAAGGCGGATACATCCGAGCGGGGCCCAAGAAACGAAAGTGGGCGGGAAAAGCCACGCCGGATGACGCGTTGGAACCGTCGATATCACGGTAAAATCCGCGCGTGCATCGATATTCAAAAGTGGGCGGGAAAATTTGTGCCAGATGATGCATTGGGACCGTCGATAGCACAGAAAAAAAAGGTCAGTCCTCTTGCAATCACGGCCCGCCCTCCCGCGACGGTTTCGGACCGTGTGATTTCGTGAGGAGGGTCCGTCAAAAAAGGGACCGCCTGATGTCACAGCCCCCGACGCGGCAGTACCTGCGGCGGGCAGCTGAAGGGCCCCTCAAGCCCCACTCACTGCACTCTCCGTTCTCCTGTCGGGCACCAAACGAATGGGGGTGGCTGTCACACCCGTTCGTTGGTGTCATTTATTCCGTGTGCTGCCTTTGCGACGCGTCCGCCATCGCTCAAAGTCGCCTACATCAAATCGCAGGCCCCTTGCGCATCGAGGCCCTCGTTCTTCCAGCAATCGTCGATAGCCGGAGGCGCTAACGAAAACGTCACGCGACTGTAGACCTTGCGGGTCGTCCCGTTCGCGCTGTGCTTTCTTGTGTTGGCTGGAGGCGTTTATCGACTCGCAGGTCAGTAAGAAGCTCACGCCCCCTGCTCGACCCCTTCACCATTTCAAGCCCCCACCTCTTCCCATTGCCCTTCCGCTCCTTCGACCGTGCAAGTCTTGTTCTCTGCCACCACCTGCTCCGCCAATCACGTGCGCACGATCTTGAGCGCACAACGCCCACCGATCACAACAACGGAAGACCCCATGCAGTGACACACGCTGACGTCATCATCTTGCACATGACGTCAGCGACGGGCAATGGCTTGCGGCTTTCACAGTCATCGGCCTCGAGTCTTGGCCTCCTCAACATCGCTTGTTTGCGTCCTCAACATTGCTTGTTGGCGTCCTCACAATCGCTTGTTGGCATCCTCAACATCGCCCTCTAGTCTTGGCGCCCTCCGTCGACTGCATCTGACGCGTGGAGAAAGTCGCATCGCCCTCGAGTCTTGGCGTCCTCGACATCGCTTGTCGGTACACTTTTTTGGACCCTGGCTTGCGGGTCGTCCTCCCCCAGTCTACTTAGGATACCGCAATGCAGTCGGTCGTGCGAGTATTCTTCTACATCAACGCCTGCTCCGTCTATCACGCACGAGTCGACATGCACGCGATCTTCAGTCCACGATGTCCGCAGCTCACAACCACGAAAGTTCCCTTCCACTGACACACGCTGAAGTCACCATCTTTCGCATGACGTCTGGAATTCGAAATGGTCTGCGGCTTTCATAGTCAAGATCGTCGGACGCGTGGGAGAAGTTTCATCGCCGTTGCTCCCTGGCGTCCTCAAAATTGCGGTATGTGATCACCGCTTCAATAACACATCACCCGATAGACGTCAACACCGGAGACGTCATCTGAAAAATGTGTGTCGATAGACTTTAAGATCCCGTCCATCCATCTCCGGTGTTGACGTCTATCGGACTATCTGTTATCGCAGCGCTGATAGCTGGAAGCCTCACGACAAACGCGCACCTCCAACAGGAATCGCCCGTGTCGCACTCACAGCCAACAGTGGCGAAGCCACCCATCCACAACGTTCAGCGACGACCGTTGCGCACAAAGGATACCCATGGCGAATCCGAAACATCCCAGATTACCGCTGATCCCGCGACATCCCACCGCCAAGTGCCAACTTCGAATTCATTTCCGATCGACTCGGTGATTGAACATGTCTATCGCAGTTGTTGACGACATCAGGATCTTTTTCTTGTTGTCTTGAACATTCCCTGTCTCATCGCCCGTTCTCGCACACGCAGCTAGCAATGAGGATCCACCACACAACTGGGCGCGAGACGCCGGACACGCATCGGCAACATTTTGGATATGGAACTAGCAGTTACAAGTTCCATCCCGCCCACTGGAAAACTTCACAGCACCGCCGCCCGTGCGGCAGCCCGTCCCCTCGCCACGATTCATTTTGGGCGAACTCTGACGTGGACAATCCTCGCGACGATTGCAGTCTCGAAATCTGAGTTGAATGAACGCACAATGACCTCGTGGAACGATCAACTCTCGATCCACGCCGATCACATTTGGATTCCAATTAATCGCAGCCTCGTTTTCCAGAGCAGCTTAGGGAGGCGTGCACGGGATTGCAGCGGGAGTGAGAGAGTGTTGTTCGTGCCACTTGTTCCGGATGGAGTTCGGATTCATCCAAGCTCGGGATGAAGGCAATAGTAGATGTCAGTTGCGATGCCAGTGGTTGGATGACTATGCCCCTCTTACATCCGACTCATTGTTTTCACGCAACGTTCCCCCATCGAGAGTTTTGAGGCGACCCCCTGTCCATGACAACCCGCCACTCATGACTTTCGTCGTTGTTCTTTGTCTCCCACTAGGGGTCATGCAATTCTCAGGCTGGACGTTTTTTGTTTTGCCTCACTACAGAGTGTGATGTAGTTCGGATGAATCCGAACCACAACCCTTGGCTCGTGGGAAGTCTCAACGGGAACCACATCCCTCCGATGTCTCAGTGGAAGGGACAACGACGGCACAGGGGATCGCTTTCGAAGTAAAGTTCTCCAGAAATTATGACTTCGATAGCTCCTCATCTGTTTTTGCCTTCTTTTGTAGCTCGGATGAATCCGAACCACAACCACAGACGACTGACGGATGGCAGTCGTGGCTTTTGTCTGTGTTGATTTATTCCGCATTGGGTTGTGCAATACTCACACAGGACAGGATGTTTTCTGTTTCGCCTCACTACGGAACGTGTGATGTAGCTCGGATGAATCGGAACCACAACCCTCGGCTCGTGGGAAGTCTCAACGGGAATCACCTCCCTCCGATGTCTCAGTGGAAGGGACAACGACGACACAGAGGATCGCTTTGAAGTAAACATCTCCAGAAATCATGACTCCGATAGCTCCCCATATGCTTTTGCCTTCGTTTGTAGCTCGGATGAATCCGAACCACAACCACACACGACTGACGGACGGCAGTCGTGGCTTTTGTCAGTGTTTATTTATTCCGCATTGGGTTGTGCAATACTCACACAGGACTTATAAATTCCACGTCACTCCTAAAGGTGTGATATAGCTCGGATCAATCCGAACCACATCCCTCACCGCATCGGGAGTCCCGAGGTGAGTATCACGCCCAGTGACGGGAGGTCTCATCGGGAAAGGAAAATGGCGGCACACGCCACGCATCCTGAATGCAACATACAATAACCGATGGTGGGCACTCATGGCATTCATTGTTTATTTGTCCTTCCGAGAGGCCAAATGTGAACATTTCGCAGGACGTCTGGGTACCGCCTGACTGAAACCGTTTGCTATGGTCCGAATAATTAACCCGTTCCTCATAGCTCGACGGCGATTGAGTCTGATTTGTCTGCCACTCTTGGCTTTTGTTTGTTTGCACATGGGGCAGTAAGGCAAACCTCGCAAAGGACGTGTTGCTTCCTACTGGCTCCGCCTTCGATTCCAGGGGTGTCTCATCCTTCTGCCACATCTCTCCGAGTGAGGCGAGGTCGCTGGGCGGTGGCTCGGATTAATCCGAGCCACAGATGGTCGCACGACATCCCATTTAATGTCTATCTTTCTGGGGCGGTTGCTCGGATTGATCCGAACCACGGACTGGTAGGCATGGATGAGCTTCTGTCTAGGACTTCTGTTGGCAAGTGGCTCAGATTGATCCGAACCTCGGATCCGGGGCAGTGTGGTAGGCTTGGATGAGCTTTTGTCTTGCACTTCTGTTCACCTCGTGTTCAGAATGACCATGGGAGGTAGAATATGTGTTTTCATGGCTCTGCGAAAAGTACTTGTCATGTCGACTGTCCGAAAACGTCTTCTGTACATGAGGCGGAATGATGTGGTTGTCCGGCGTCGGTGTGCTGTTCCGTTCGACGAGGGTCGTCCCACTATTCTGTCCGTCTCAATGTGCTTTACGGCGTAGGTTTTGATAATCATTTGGAGATCCCTCATCTGCTCTGGAACGGGTCCTTGCATGACTTTTAGAAAACACTCCATTGGCTTGGTGAACTTCTGATTGGTGACCTTCTGTAAAGGCTCTGCAATGCGACGTGGAAAGATCTTTTTTGGGACGATTCCGATTGACTGCCTTCTGTAAGGGCTTCGCCGACAAAAAAGTGTAGGGCGTTACAGCTGGGTGTGGACATCGTCGGGGAAATTATCGTTCACCGACATTGTTTACGACCGTCTCATTTCCCGTATGTCTATCTATGTGTTCGTGTTGTGTAGGGAGTTTAATGTCGTCGAGTCCTTCGACAAGCATGGCCATGCTACACGAGAGGCACATGCGCTTAGCGAAACCCTTTCCACCTTGTGCAAGATCGTTGCGGCATCATGACGGTCAAATGTGGATTGACGATGCACCCGAGGACGACTTCGAGGACAACCCGAGGACGACCGTCGTCCCTTACATGAACCGGCATCTCGACAAATGGAACGAAAATGACTGGAAGGCGATGGAGTGTTCCTGCCCATGGGCAAGCCATTACAAGTTTGCCAACATGTTGGAGTTCGGGAGCCTCATTGCACTGCCTGTTGGTGTTCTCCATCGAAAGACCCTGGACGATAAGGGTAAACCGGCCCGCTTCCGTACCAGTTTCAGACGTCGCCTCCACTGCGAGTATATCACGTCTTCGCCACGAACTTGGGGGAGTTCGCAGAAACAAGAGTTGGTGGACTGCGCTCGTCATTGTTCATTCTTGGAACACTACCCACCCCGCTGCCCAGGGACTTCTCCACAAGCTTTGTCGTACTGTTGTGTGTGGTTGACGGATGACGGATGTTCTTTCGCCAGAGTGCTATGTGTGGCTTCTTCAAGCAAAAGCGGAAAACTTGTGGATGCAGTTATGCTTGTGTCACGCAACGAGATGGTGCTTCAGGGATCCAGGTTCAAGGCGGTCATGTCTTGCACAGATGTAGATGGGCGGTCAAACTTGGTGAGAGCAGGTCAGGTAAGAGTTTTTCTGTCATTGTCGGATGATGTGGAAAAGAAAGTGTCTTAAATACCTGACTCTATAGGGAATTCCTTAGCACGACGACGAGGGTTTGTAAGGATGAAATACATGTCCGTGTTTTCGGAGAAGGCAACAGTTGACCAGCCGCAAATCCATGTGTATGGATCATCTATGAATGCTCTGTATGGCTTTCGTTCACGACCTCGTCCGCGGGAGACCCCGTATGTCACAAGATACGGACGTGTGATCAGACCTTGTGTTTAAGGGAAAAGGAGACTCCCTCGTGACGACTAGAGTTGACACCTGCGTTGTTGCATTTGAACTTGCGAAGCTAATGTTCTATAAGTGATTCGGATTTATCCGAATCATCAATCAGATACATGCGGGTGCACCCAATGTTGAAGGCGATGCGTGAAGGCTTCCCCAAGGACGATCCTTGGCCAAACAACAACCCGTCGGATTCTGTATGTCTTATTCGATAACTGCAGACCATCGAGTTTATGTTCTTGCACGCCTTCGAGGCAAACGACGCTTCCAAACAGTCCGCCGCCCTCTAGATCGTCTGGTACTGCCATGAAAGTGGTGCCCGTGTCCGTGGCCCTCTGTGCAACAGCCGCTGCATGGCAGAAAATGACGTGAGCGGCGACGACCGAGGTTGTAATCATGCATGTCCACCAGAACATCTTTTGTCTCGGATTCATCCGAAGTCGCCGGCTGCACAAGCGTTTTCATTCTCATCCCCACAAAAGTCGTCTGTTACCCTGGACACCCGCTGAAAGGAACTCCTCTTTGCATCAATACGCTGCATATGGGCCGATGATAAGCAGCCGCTCAGAATGCATAGCACGTCCCGATTGCGAAATCGTCAGGTCTTTTTATCGCGACGGCGAAGGCTCGTGATCACCCCCGGCGACGACGACGATGGTTTTTCGATTGCATGCCATGAAATGTGGTGCCATGTCTGTAGCCCTCCGTGCAACAGCCGCTGCCAGGCCGAAAGTGACTAAGCGACGCTGGTCGACTCTGCAATCGACCTTGTCGGGCATGTCGTCTTGTGTCTCGTTGGGGCCGCTCGAGCTTGTTCCTTCTCTTCATCGAACGTTCAACACCTGCACAGAACACAAAAGAACTTCCCGATTGGAATATCGTGGGGTCATCGCGTTGTCGACTCCCACATGATGATTACCGTGAACAGCGGCATGATGTCAGGTCCGCCTCTCCGATGTGGATCTAACGGTGGATTGCGTCAAATCTGCTCTCAAAGATCTACACCACTGCTTGCTTGTAAAACATCATATGATGTGTCGATACAACCGACATTCAGAACTGGTCGGTGAGCATCTGGTGCTACGCCAAAAAGTTCGTCATGCGGCCGCAATATTCCTCCGCGATTGCTCAATTTGGGGTTCTCGCATCATAGACTCCCTTATAATGACTACAGTTAACAGCGGCGGCGTAGCAGGTCCCCTTCTCCGATATGGATCTCACGGTGGAGTACAAAACTCTGCTCTCAAAGATCCAGACCGGGAAAGGGGGCCAGCTATCAACCACTGCTTGCTTGTAAAACATCATATGATATGTCGACACAACCGACATTCAGAAGTGGACGGTGAGCATCTGGTGCTACGCCGAAAAGTTCGTCATGCGGCCACGATATTCCCCCGCAATTGCTCATTTTCGGGTTCTCGCGTCATAGACTTCCTTATGATGACTATAGTTAACAACGGCAGGGTAGCAGGTCCCCTCCTCCGATATGGATCTCACGGTGGAATGCGAAGCTCTGCTCTCAAAGATTCAGACCGGGAAAGGGGGTCAGCTATCAACCACTGCTTGATCGTAAGGCATCATATGATCTGTCCATTACATCGGCGTTGGAAACTGTTTGGTGAGCATCCGGTGCTACGCCAACAATTTCCGAACAAGACCGCGAGATTCCCTACGAGTGTTTTTTCCACGCCACAGCACAGACCGCTGACTGTTCGGCACTGCGGGAAGGTTGTCAATTTCTTACGATGCGGAAGATTCATGATCACTTTCGTCGTCTGTATGCGTGCTGATGGTGCTCGGCATTGCATACTTGACGCACTGGTGGTGTATGCTGCAATTGTCTAAATCTGGATTTAAGTGTCTCGGATGCATCCGACGTAAGAACCTGTGACGATGCGGACTTGCCAATATTTACCTGCATCAATGTATCGGATTCATCCGAGTCTAAAATCAGTTACATATTTGTGCACCCGCAATTTCTATAGCATGTCTGATCGGTGACGGACAAGGCTTGTAGTCCGAATCAAGGCTAGCTGTGCGCGTCTAATGTTAAGTCCGATATTTGCCTGCGTCATTGCGTCGGATTCATCCGAATGTAAAGTATGTTACATACTTGCGGGCCCGCCATTTCTACACCATACATGTGAAATCGGTGAGGGTGAAGGCTTGTCGTCCGGTTCAAGGTTGGCTATGCATTGTCTTTTTGTTTCGTTGCGCTGCTATAGTGCTCCCCAACTGGCGGGCGCATCTCTTTCGCTTTATCACTGCCAAAGTCCAACAAATGTCTCGGCTGCGATTTGCATCAACGTCTTTTGCTCTGCTCGCAGGGAAAAGTGGAATGCTTCAGTGGTGTGATACGACGACGGTCGATCAAGACTTCCCTCTCACGCCAGCTTGCCTTCCATTACGTTTTTGGCAGGAATTGGCTGGGAAGGGATTGGTTATGGGCATTGGAGTTCCGAGCAGTGCCGATAGTTCTTCTTCCCGACTCGAGCCATGTGCTTCCTCTGGAAAACGGTCACGTGACTCAAACACTCAGCATCGACGGAAGAGAACACAGTTGTCCACCTCCACCGAGCATTCGTACATCTGTCGTGACGTACTCGAAGACCACAAAAACACTGGAAGCGGGGGTCAGTTCCTTAGTGTTGATTGTACATCCAGAGTCTCTTCAGCATGTTCTGAAATGACCGACGTTGGGATGTCGAGCTCCATACCTGAGGGTAATCTCGGTGACTGTAGTTATAGTGGGACGGAGTATGTGTATAGTGCGAACAACTGCACTACTGCTGGTTCTTCCTTGGGAGTTGCCGATGGGGGTGATAGGGTTTCCTCGTCTACCCCTCCGCAGTGCCAGGAGAGTCAAGGACCGTCCACGGATGAAATCACAAAATACTGCTATTCACGAGACAGTCAGAGCTCGGGCTGTCTCTCCGAAGAGGACCGCCACATACGGTACATTTTGCCGACGCCTATGCCCGGTGAAAAAAGACCCTATTCTATGGCAAACAGAGAACCGGCCAAAAAGACACAGCATCGGCGAGCTATGGGCAAACTCAGGATGCAGTCACTTCAGACAGTGCGAGGGATGCTCTGTTGTAGGCGGATGTGTTGCGCTGAACTGACAGCCGAAGATTTCAGGCCGGTGCGGGAGGCATTCTACTTGAAAAGTTTCGCGGAAAGGACGAAGTGGTGGTTGCAAACCATACATGACTTCACATTTATGGAAGGTGGTGCTGAGCGGGTCAGGCCTGTAGCTTGTAAACGGAAGATGTGCGTGCAGGCGTACTGTAACATTCTTGACATTTCTCGTAACACATTCTATGTCTACAAAAGGATGTACGACAACGGTGTTGTCGTTAGGGAGCATGGGCACTCGGGCTTGTCTAAACCAGCTGAAAAAGTCGTCACGATGCTTGCATTGTTGAAACGGTTCATCGACGACCACGCCGATAGTATGCCGAATAACATGGTCTCGAAAAACGGAGTTTGTCGTCCTCGCCGTAGGATTCCTGCGGCATTCACAAAATGAGCAATTTACGAATCATTGCGCTCTGATCTTTTGATATGCCACTCGGAAGTTGTGTCAGAGTCGACTTTCTACGTTATGTGGAGTAAGCACTTCTGGCACGTGAGTCTAGCTATGTCCAACACATTCCCCAAGTGCGCAAAATGTATATTCTACAAGCAGTGCATTGCCAAGTCGAAGTACGAGAGGGACCATAAGAAATCCAAAGATAGGATGCGGAAACATCAAGAGCTGCAAGTCAACCACAAGCTAGACTATAGCCGCTGCAAAATGGATTCCATCTTGTGGCAGTCCGAGTGTCTGTGCATCATTATTGACGGCATGGATCAAAAGAAAACTACCATACCGCATATAGGACAGGCTAACTACTCGAAGGACTTGCACCACGAGAGGATGATGAAGACTGGTCTCACGGCCGTTCTAGTCCATGGCCGGGATTCATTTATATATGTTTACGCATATTTTCCTTACTACACACACGGTCCCAACAATACGGCGACGTGTTTAATGCGGACTCTTACGGAGATCCAATCCAGTGGGAAACCTCTACCGCCGTTTCTTCGTATTCAAGCTGACAACTGCTTGAAAGGAAACAAGAATAGATTTATCGGCGCATTGGCAGCACTTCTTGTGAAGTTTGCGATTTTCAAGGAAATAAAAACTGGTTTTATGATAGTTGGACACACGCACACAGACGTCGATGCCACGTTTAGTGTTTTCTCCAAGAAACTCTAGGACAATGATGCCTACATAATGGATGAGTTGTTCCTTTTGCTAGAGCGGTCTCATAAGACTCCTCCGCGGTGTATTTTTCTTGATAGGATAGCAGACTGGAGAGGTCTTATTTACCCGCATGTTTCAAAGCACATGACAGGGATTTTGAAGCCTCATTTGCTGAAATTCTACATGATAGGTGATAATCCCGCCATGTCCTATAAAGAGTATTGCACAGACGCTAAGTGGTTGCCCGAGGATGGTCCTCTTTACTGGTTCAAACAAACAGACAACGGTGGTTACGCTGGTCCGCAGCAGCCTTTCAATCCTCTGTCGGTCCAACCGGCGTTCCTCGACGATTACAAGAATGGTTTGGAGGGTGTGAAGAGGCTATTGGAAGTCTATGGAAAAAAAAAGAGAAACTTGGATGACTTTCCGAGACGAAGAGGTGACTAGAATAGATAGGGTTTTTCGGTTTTGGGAAGATCACGCCAAACACGCGGGGGACATTATTGACAACGGGGTGCCTTCAGCACCCATCACCGAATTCTGGCCAAAGGCCACCCATGTCGTTGAAGACAGGAGTTCTTGCTCTGATTCGGATGCATCCGAACTACAGAGAGAACCTCTATTCGTGGGTCTTCAGGGGGACAAGCCTAAGGCCAGCTTTGATCATTTCGAAGATGTGCATGTCGACAATTTTGTCATTATGCAACCGTCGGACGAGGACATGCATCAAGGAGTGTCTTTTTGGGTTAGCCATGTTCGCAGTGAAGTTGACAAGAATGAAGATTCGCCAACTTATAATCAATTCAAAGTGGAGTACTGGGTTCGAATCGGAAAAGCAAGCACACTAAGAAAATTGTATGCCGACGCCTGGGGAAAAAAATGAAAAAGGGGTCCAGGGCACGAGGAAGAGTATCAACATGTCACAACCGTTGCGTTTTCTTGGATGAGACAAACGAGGACGAATGTCTGCAAGTCCTCCAAAACGTTTACCACCGGTCTTATGATTCCTCTAAAAGCAAGAAAAAATGCAATTCCCGCCCTAGAAAACGGCGTTGGGACTCAAACACAAAGCGTTTTCGGAGAAGGGAGCGGGCAGGAGGCTACCTCATCGAGAGTGCGATGGTTGTCGTTTTTTCGTGAGGAGAACATATTGCCATGCTGGCATGTGCACAACACGCTTGACTCCATGGAATACATCACTTAATGATTTGTGCTCTCTGGGTTACGGGCTTCAAATCAACAAGAGTTCTTCATCAATTTTCGACATTGGGCGTGGGGGCGTTTTGGTCGTCGTAGCATGACCTCGGGCTTTCGGTCCTGACCTTGATGTGACACTTTTATGGTGACTTTTGTTTTTTGCAGTGTGCAGACTTTCCTCTTCTGACGTACTTCGAAAACATGGATGAGATTTTGGGCTACATTGAAATAAAAGTACCTTGACGACTGGCGATCATCACAAAGGGAGGAGCGTTTCCTTTTCAATATGAGAGAATCTTCAGGATCGTAGCGGGAGGACAGACAATGTTTGTCATCATGGTGAGGTTTACTGATCTCAACATTTTGGACATGCGAATAAATGAGCGTCGGGGGGAAAATTGGATGCGAGGAGATTTTACAAGAGCTTGTATAAAAGCTTCATAAGTTTTTTTCGCCTTGAGACGTGCTGTGCTCGGAGCAGGGGGTGACATTCAGGGTTTCTCGTTTTCCATTACGGAGTTTGAAGGTCTGCCTCAACCTTCAATCCCGTCTTGCACGGTGGACGGTTCGACATGGGAACCGACAGTGAATGCTCTGCGAAGAGGCTTCTTCTGATGACTTCAACTTTTTAAGACGTTTGGTGACCAGTCTTACATTTCTAGAATTTTGTGTCATTATGTCGGATTTGTGAACATTTTCGTAGTATAGTCATTTCTGATTACTTTTAATTTTCACCAGTTTGAGAGACGAGTCTCGACACTTCCCAAGTTTTGTGGTCGAATGTCAGATTAGTTGAAATTTGCACACTGTAAAGTATTAACGAAAGCCACAAGTGTCGACCCTGGCTCATGGTCGGTTGTGGTTCGAATGCATCCAACCTAGAGAATAAGGATACTGTTACGACAACCAAACACAAGAGCGTCAAGGAGGAAACAGGATGCTGGGGGATTTTACAACACCTTATCTGCAAGCTGCAGATGTTCTTGTGTCCTTGAGACGTGTTGTTGTCATGGCTGGGGGGGACGTTCAAGGTTTCTTGATTTCCATTACAGGTTTCGAAGGTCTGCCTCAACCTCCTATCTCTGCTTGCATTGTGCACGGTTCAACATGGGAACCGCTAGTGAACGCTTTTCGAAGAGACTTCTTTTGAAGATTTCAAGTTCGGAACACCGTGGTGACAAGTCTTACGTTTTTAGAGTTTCGTCGAGATGTCGGATTTGTGAATCTTTTCATAGTGTAGGCTTTTTTAGAGAGACATCTCGACATTTCCAATTTTTTGTGTTAGAATATCCAATTAGTTAAAATTTCCACGAAAACTTTTTGGTTGATTCTGGACGGTCCGACATAGCCTTGCCAAATCTTTGATTAATGAAAACTTTTTAGGTAACTGTTACGAATTCACAATATTGGGACCAGATAACTGTTATCAGTTTTTACGGCGTACTTCTCATTTGTCTCGACAATGGTTGTTTGCCTGCTTATGTAGGCTAGATGTCCCGCTTTGTTTTTAATTTTTCTTCGCTTTTCAATCTAGTTCTCATGAGTTGTCAATTGTCTTCAAAATCCAGTGAGATCTTTCAAAATAGTTATAAGGTCCTTGGTCACTTCAACATCTGATAATCTGTACATAGTTTGATTCAGATGTATCCTACGCATTCATTTGAGCCTTCTCCAATGCCCAATCCTCAGATGATAACGTCTCTACATTATATGCTCCCCACCACTTCACTCCGTACGATGCCCGTTTGTTTTGAAAAATGTTTGGTAAAGTGATAATGTACATGCAACCGCCATCTAGTTGAAATTTAAGACTGATGGTTACTAGAGTTCTTAAGGGGTTCTCGAGGATGCACTTTTGTTTGTTAACATACATCATTTGATCTCGGCAAGGACAGTGGCGGAGTGGTGGGCAACATTGGGTAGGGATGTTACAAGTTCATGGTTGTGAGGTCTTACCCGGCAAGCGGCAAATGATAACATCTCTGCATAATGTTGCCCGCCACTTCACTCCGTCCGATGCCCTTTTGTTTTAAGAAATGTCTGCTAAGCTATAATTGTTCTTGGAATGATAACATATTGGTTAATTTTCCCTCGGAGGGTGATCCGGGCTATGATCATAAGYTCATCCTTTTGATTGARTGAACTTCAARGATATTTAATGAATGATGCACGGTTTATAACATAACGGATTTTCTCCATCCGAATAATGAAATATTTGATTCGGATATATCCCAGTTTTACTATAAAACTAGCCAACTTTTGTATTATAGATTATATCGAAACATGTGACTCGGATGTATCCTACTCATCCTGCTTGTATTCAATTAAACTTAAAAAATGAGCTATTCTTTTCACTCCCATGCACCCTTTAAAGCCTCAACGAAGACCTTTTTTTGGTCACTCATATACGTCTCTCACAAGGGGAAACCTTCGATATGCTACGTTCGTACTGACTGTTTGAATCTGTGCCTGTTTAGTTGAGGATTTATACGTTGAACAGGGACTCTGATAGTTGTGTATTAATGTATAATCAACATCTTTTTTCGTCAGCCGTGTATACCTTTCGAGTTTCTCGAACAACAAAAGTACTATTTAGAAAATAATGTGCTATTTTAATGAATAATATGTTCTATCGACAACAAACAGGGAACTGCAGTTTTGGGCAGGTCAACAACATAATAAGTGTTCCATGATGGGACGGGTAATATTAGCAGCTCTGAGGAAAATAGGGTCTCGAGTTATATAGTGAAAGTTGGTCGTCACCCACGAAAAGTGACAGCAAACTCTGTATTCCAAGATGTATAAAGGGACGCTGGACCCGGTTTCCAGCAGGTGCCGCTCCCCACCAGTAGATGGAGCAGCCCGATAGATAAGCCCTCAATCCTGACGGTTCTCTCACCACCATCGGGATAGTGGGCTTACGCAGGGGCTATTCTTCAAAAAAAAAAAAAAAAAAAAAAAAAAAAAAAAGATTTTCTGTATTTTACTTGCTGTTGTGCAAATATCTCATTGGGTGGAGCCCTCCTTCAATCACGGAGTATATGGAGGGTGTCTTTTTTTTTTTTTTTTAGTCAACCCCCTCCAGTGCTAGTGGCGCTGATAAGAGCAGACACCACTAGCACTTGGGGAGTGGCTTCATCTATTGGTGGGGAGCATCACCTGCTGGAAAGCGGGTCCAGCGTCTCTTATACAACCTGAAATTGAATACATTAGAGAAGCAAATGTGGGAGAAATCCTGCCAGCATTGATTGCCCTGTGCTCCAGGGGATTGACTGAGCAGAATATTAGGGGGAAAGGGAAACCTCTTCATCCTGAAACCGGCACCTGATACATCGCTACACACTAGTTCCTCCTTTCTCCTGAGCCACGTGAAATTCATGCTAGCTGGAAATCGGGTTCAATGTCCCATAACCTGCCTCGGTGCCATGGAGGGTGTCAGGATCGCTGCTGACAGAAGTCAAGTTTATTCCAGAAAATGCGGCGGTTACTTTGTTCACTGTTGTTGCAACCACCACCATCAGATCATTTGTTATCTGATGGCTAGGAAACACTCTGCCATGATTTCCGGTGGGAGGTCTCTGTTTTTTTGTTTTTTTTTTGCCTTTCTCCTGTTTTCTCAGCCCAGAAATTCGTAATGAGCCTGTCAGGCTGCTGCTAGTCAGTGTCACACTGGATCGGCCACACTCCTATCCAACTGCTAATGTGACCTCGCCCCTGGGGTCTGGTCCCACCCTTTTTTTTTTTTTAATGGGAACAAGGCTCCAATCTATTCGTGGGGAGCAGCACGTGCTGGGAACCAGGCCCAGCGTCCCATATGGAAATGTACATAGAATTTTGAAAGTTGAGATACCGAGGCCATTACCCCGCTTTGGCTAAGAAAAAATTGGGGCTCCTTAGGAAATTACCATAACAAACTTCAAAAATCGGCAAATTCAGAGAGCGATCCAGAAAACCCCCCTCAATCCTCTTTACCTCACTCCGACAAGTCTTACTGCAACAGAGTCACCATCTCCGTTGTTGCTGTACTCTATTTCCATCCTACCAGCTCGCCCCCTCACTAGTCGGACGCTTGATATCCCACCATCTTTTAGAGTCACCATCTCCACTGCTGCTATACCCTATTCCTATCCTACCATCTAGCCCCCTCACTAGTAGAACGCATGATATCCTACCATCCCTTTCTTCCACTCACCTGGATCCCTTTTTCGAAAACGTCTGAGAACACTTGCGGTAATTCAGGAGGCATGGGAATAGACCGCAGAGGTTCTACAAATGCTCCAAAACCCTCGAAATCCCTAACAGACCCTTCCAAAGTTCTCCAACACTGTCTTACTCCCTGCTGAGCTCTTCCAGGCCTCACACCCCCACATCCTGCTGGGTTAGAAGGCAACACAAGTCACCCCAGCTCCGACCAGCGTCGTCCCAGCAACAACCCTTCGTTGTCCCGTGGAATGCCCACCCCAAAGCATCCCCAGATCTCTCTACCAGGTCTCATGCTCCTGCATCAACAGGTTACAGGGCAACACCCTAGCACCTGCCAGCGTCGTTCTGGCATCGAACAACCGCAAATCACTGAGTATAACAACATCAAAGCCACCTAAAACCAGTTGCTAGGAGTCCCCAGAGTTATAAAACATTCTTAAGACGACCAAACAATCAACTTACTTGTGAAGACAACAATAACCAACTAAGATTATCCGAGGCTTTCAGACCAAAAACCGCCTGCCCCGGTGCATTTCAGCAGTCCAACCTTATCCGCCTCCGCCCGAAACCCCAATACTCAACCTGTACCAGGCCTCATACCCCCAACTGCTAGGTTACAGGGTGGCGCGACCCACCCCAGAAACCCCTCACCTACTAGGCTACAGGGCAGAGCGACCCGCCTCGGCTCCGGCCCGCGTTGACTAGGTATCAGCCCACCAACAGATAGTAGAGCGCCTTCCACCCTCGACGACTCCCCAGATCTCTCTACCAGGTTTCATGCCCCCGTACAGCTCGAGTTACAGGGCAACGCTACCAATCCCCAACACCAATCAGCGTCGTTCTGGCCTCGTTCATTCGCAGACCACTGGGACCAATGGACGTCAGCATATAACAAACAAGCCACCAATCCTCACCATAGTTGTGGTTCCCATCGTGCAGCTCCTCCAGGCACTGATTGCAATCAACCAACATAATTCATTCCCAGCCCTATTCCGACAAGACTTACTGCGGTTGAGTCACCATCTCCACCGTTGTTGTACCCTATTCCCGCCCTACAAGCTAGCCCCTTCGCCGCAGAGCGCGGTATCTCCAACCATCACCACCAAAACAACCCACTACAACCAGCATAAACTCAGATACACGTTATTTCGAATTCAAAAATAGAAGGCAAAATTATGACGTAAAAATCAGAAGTAAGAATTGTAGAAGAATTTTTTAGAAATTTGAAATTCGAATTTCAATACTCTGAACACAAAAATTAGGAAAAAAGTTATACGAAATAGGGAATTATAGGAGATTATAATTTCGGATTTCAGTGTAAGAATTTTTAAGAATTTTTAATGAGACATGCGAACGAAGTTTGGAACAGATCGCGAGATTTCAAATTTGAGAAAGTCACTCACCTACCGTTGTTGAGTTTAGAAACCTTAATAGTGTGACACCAAGTCGACATTAATAAACTCGAAACAAGAAATTAAAAAACTAGAAAAAAAACGCTAGAAACATATTTTCTCCTTATTTTTGATAACGTAACTCAAATAAATGAAGCGTGTGTGGAGTAGTCGGAGTGAATGTCCCCATGAAAAAGGGATGCTCTCTGTGCTGAGGGGACAAGAGGTCACCATTTGTAAAATAGACAGGGACAACGTGGATGACCAAATATATTCATTGTCCAAAAAAGGAAACGAGTTTGATGTAAGAGAGTCAAATACAACTGTCAGAGTTCCTCTGTTTCAGGATGTAATAGCTCAGTGGTTAGAGCATCGGTTGGAAATGCGTATTGTGGTATGAGATTGCGGGTTCAAAACTCCGCAGCCTTGCGCATGGACACCGGCAGGGAGTTAGAATGACGCACGGTTGGACACACTCCCCTGGGCTGATGCAGGTAAGTTATTACAGACGCTGCTTGCGCACCACCCAGGGGCAAGTCCATGGTTGTTGTATGTTGGTTTTGGGTTGTGGGATGTTTGTCTGATGCTCTTGGTTCTAGTGGTTCTTTGTGGGATTGTCAGTGCATACTTGACGATGATTGTTCATTTGCCTTCCAGTCCGATACTGCGTACAAATCGTTCAGTTTCCACAGTAGCTAAGTAGGTTTGATAGAAGATTGGATGAGGTAATGTATTCATTCATGTTGTGGGATGTCTGCAAGGGTATTGATAACCTTACGGCTCTGCTAGGTAAGAGGGTAGAGTCGCAGGGCGGACGAATCAAGGGGGATCACGTGTTGGAGATCTTTGAGGGGTCATCCACTAGGCAATGAGGGGTTACGTAGGAGGACCGTAGACTTATAACGCGAACGGTTGAGGAGATGAGACTTAGTAGGGGGTTATGGTCGGTTAGGTTGGGGGGGGGACGAATCAGGTGGGACACCGTTGTAGTTGGGGATCTTGGGGGGGTCAACCACAACAGAAAAATTCCCACGAGAAATGAAAGTTGAAAAAAACATTCTAAAAATAAAAATTTCATTTCAATATTTGTCCAATTCTAAAATTTCCAGTTTTATTTGATAACTTTCAGTCTAAATATGAGTTTTTCCTTCCAACTACATTATTTGTTCAAGATGGAATGAAAGTCTGGACGAGTTTATGAAATGTTTTAATTAAACTTTCATTCTACCACAACAAATATCTTCTAATTTAAATTGGATTAACCTATTTATGACTGAAAATCTTTACTTAGAATGACAGTCTAATTAAAATATTTCATGAACTCATCCAGACTTTCATTCCATCTCTAGCATGCAGTTCAAATAGGGATACCCCATTCTTGGAATGAAAGTTTTCAAGTAAGAAGGAAAATTTTAAAATTGGAATGACATTTTTTAAGATGGAATGAAAATTTAAAATATAGAATGTAATTTTACTATAGAATGATTATTTAATTTTGGAAAATTTTTCTGTTGCACTACGCAGGGGAGGGGTTAAGTAGAAGGGTCATAGACTTATAACGTGAACAGTTGAGGAGATGCGACTTAGTAGGGGGCTATGGCCAGTAGGGTAGATTACTTGCTTCCCAACGACAATAATGACATCAGTGTGCACTGCGTCTTTGCAAAAAATGACATCATACAAAAAATGGCTCACAACCAACGACAATAATGACATTAGTGTGCACTGCGAACAACCTAACAATAAACAACAGTAACAACAGTTGAGTACACAATGATAGGAACCCAAAAATAAGGTCCGCCTATGGGCCTTATAGTGAAACGTCTGTACCTAGCATCTGAAGTACCTGGGCCACAAAGCTCGCTCAACTATGCTTCGATCGGGGCTGAGTGGGGTATATGGGACTCTGCTAAGCTCTCATACCTACAACCACGGTTCGGTCAGTTCACCCCCAGGTTGGAGGGTGATGATCCTAAGTGGTAGACACTAAGGTAGGATAGTGGGAGTAAGAGTGCACCAGGAGAAATTACGAAAGTGGGAGGTTGGGAGGGAGTCCCATAGGATTAGGGGGCCTCTACCACATGGTCAAGGGTTGAAGGTGAATCTGTCATATGTCTATAATCCAGCCTCTACAACAACCTGGGCTTTAAAAAAAAAAAATGATGTCTTAAAAAACAAAAAAAAAGGAAAGGCGTTGCAATTGAGAAATGTACCCTACCCTCGGTAGGGTAGTTTTCTCAATGTAAAATGGTTTTCCGCCCAAACCAAAAGCCTAGGGCCAAAGGATACTACAAAACGGATTTCACGTCAAAGAAAATGTCTACAAAACAACTAAATCTAATAGGTTATTCTCCTGTATTTTTGTACCATTAGATTCGCAATGCATCAACAGCAGAGCTCCGTCCCACCATGCCACACGTGATAGAATGCTCACCGTTGAAAAAACTCAACGCTATAGGTGGGACCAGACCCCTGGTCACACAGTGCGAGGCTCAAATCCTTCAACATTATTTTTTCTTTTTCAACAGAGTTCGTTTCGAATTTCCTTTCATATGATATATATATATATATATATATATATATATATATATATATATATATATATATATATATATATATATATATTTTAATGGGAACAAGGCTCCAATCTATTCATGGGGAGCAACACGTGCTGGGAACCGGGCCCAACGTCCCATATGGAAATTACATAGTAGAATTTTGAAAGTTTGAGATACCGGGGCCATTACCCGACTTTGGCTAAGAAAAATAAGAGCTACTTAGGAAATTACTACAACAAACTTCAGAAATAGGCAAAATTAAGAAAACGACTTAGAAGCCCCCCATCAATCCTCTTTACCTCACTCCGGCAAGACTTACTGCAGCAGAGTCACCATCTCCCTTGCTGTTGTACCCTATTTCCATCCTACCAGCTAGCCCTCTCACTAGTAGGACGCTTGATATCCCACCATCTACTTCTCCCGCTCACCTTTTTTTTTTGTTATTTAGAAAACGACTCAGACACCCCCATTTAATCCCCTGTATCCCACTGCGGAAAGACTTAATGTCGCAGAGCCACCATCTTCGCTGCTGATGTACCTTATTCTCATCCTACTAGCTGGCCCCCTCACTAGTAGGACGCGTGATATCCCACCATCACCTTCTCTCCCCCACCTCGATCTCTTTTTTGAGATATCGGGGCTATTACCCGACTTCGGATGAGAAAACGTCTGAGAACACTTGCAGTAATTTAGGGAGCATGGGAATAGACCGCAGAGGTTCTACAAATGCTCCAAAAACCTCGAAATCCCTAACAAACCCTTTCAAAGCTCTCCAACACTATCTTACTCCCTGTTGAACTTTTCCAAGCCTCACACCCCCACATCCTGCTGGGTTACAGGGCAACACAAGTCACCCCAGCTCCGACCAGCGTCATCCCAGCAGCAACCCTTGGTTGTCCCATGGAATGCCCACCCCAAAGCATCCCCAAATCTCTCTACCAGGCCTCACGCTCCTGCATTAGCAGGTTACAGGGCAACACCCCAGCACCGACCAGCGTCGTTCTGGCATCCAACAGCCGCAAGTCACTAAGTTTAACAGCATCAAAGCCACCTAAGACGAGTTGCTAGGAGTTCCCAGAGTCCTAAAACATTCTTAAAACCACAAAAACAACCAATTTACTTGAGAAAAAGCAAAAAACCAAATAAGATTATCCAAGGCTTTCAGACCAAAAGCCACCTGCCTCAGTGCATTTCAGCAGCCCAGCCTTATCCACCTCCGCCCTAAACCCGAATACTCAATCTCTACCAGGCCTCATACCCCAACTGCTAGGTTACAGGGTGGCGCGACCCACCCCAGAATTCTCTACCTGGAAAAAAAAAGACAAAAGTTACCACCTTCAGGGCCGAGGTCCCATTAGCAAAGAGGATTGGATTGAACGCCTTAAACCATCTGCACTTGGTCCGGCTATTGATCCTGAGTCTGAATATACTCTGCGCGTCAAGTTTTGTCAAGATGTCGTCGCGTCGTTTCAACTTTCTTTTGGCTGGCGCCTCCAACCATTGCGGTCTGGCAGGCCAAAGCCCATCGGTCGCGGAGCGTTAACGAGAAATGTCCGTGGCTGATGTATGGGCCAAGTACTGGTGGTTTAATTTGGCCGCATTTGTGGACAAATGCACAAAATCGAGATTGAACTCCTTTTCCGATCATCCCTGCCTAAAACACGCCCAGATTCAGGAGCTTCAGGATCTTAATCCAGTCCCTGTTGCTAGTGGGACCATGCTCCAAAGGTAGCAGCAAAATGCCCTTCCCTGCAACCCACCCACCAGGCCCCTGGCCCCTGACATTTGATACCCCGTTGGCTTCTCTTGCAACTTCGAATTCCCCGGCAGTGCCTGGTGCAACTGGCCACCATCAATCAAATCTTAGTTATTTTGCCAGAAAAGGCCCTTAGGGCCTAGGCTAGTGTGAGTAGACCCTAAATGCAGCTCTGTGGCAGCAACATTTTTCTTTTTCTTTTTTTTTTTCTTTTTTTTTCTCTCAAAATTATGGCGGAGGGATTTCTCTCCCGACCAAAAAAAGGAGGCGGGGGCACAGCGCGGGCAGGAGCGCTGCGCCCCATCCGGGTCCGGTACAGGATTCACAGAGCACAATGCAGCACGGCGTGGCGAGGCGAGCACGGCGCGAAGCGTGAACGAGCAATGTGAAGTAGCACGATGGGTGTAAAACGGCTATGACGTGCGATGGCGTGCGTTGGAGATTTCGTGAAGGCAAGATAGGAGGGGTCGGGCAGTGGCAAGTCGTTGGTTGTGACAGTGTGGAATGGGGATTGTTTCGAGGAAAAGGTGGGTGGGGCGAGAGGGGGCTTGATGGTGGGGGATTTCCTATATTGGCTTTCCTACTCCGTCTCTCCTTCTTCCTGATTTAGTGGTCTTCGGTTCGTTGGGCAGAGACAGAACTTTCTGTGAGGTGGCGTCAACAAGCTTGGCGTAGTTACTCACAACGCAATCACATAGGGCAGTGATAGGGATGTGATTGTGTCCTACCAAATCTCTTCTGGTCAGTGCGGCTTGCCAAGGGGCTATATTAGCATGCGCTATGGGGAAGCGAACGTGCTCCTCCCGCAGGAAGAGTCTGGGGTTGAGTTTGGACTCTACAGCGGCGGGGCAGCTGGATCATGGGATCGCGAGAGTGGGGCGCTACGTGATGGATTGCACGAACTAAGACTTCAGGCGTTTTAAGGCGACTTCATGTAGCAACAGGATCTCCAGTAATTCTTGAGGCATGGCCTAATTTTGTTGCTGTTTGTTTTTTCTTGATACGAGAACTTTTTAGAAGGTAATTTGTTGGATGGTAATTTTTATTTTTAGTTGATCTCAATCAGTAGTTCGTAATTTTTTTTGTTGATTTCGTGATCTGTTTTTATAAGCGTTATGGTTTCTCTGGTACACAATTGAGTGTCGATTCGTTTTCTGCTTAGTATTTCCTGACTCAATTGATTGTCAATTTGTTTTTCTACTTAGTATTCTTGATGTACTGTCTGAGCGATTTCTTGAACTTGGGTTCTGGAAATCAGAGTCGTAAGTCCGTTCGGACATTAGAATTGATTTCCTATTCTGTTCCCTATTGGATCCTCAAATCTTATCAAATTGTATTTTCAATACTATCTTCATCACGATTGGTTTCCTGAATTTCCTAAATTTGTTGCTTAATTCATGATTCAAAGTTTTTTGTGACTTTGGATTTACCATCTGACAGTATGAGCGATTTCTCTTATTCCCATCTTACCTCTATCTCGATGAATTTTCTGAATTCGATGCTAATCAGTTTTTACTCAAGTAGTTAGTCTTGCAAGGGAGTCTCAACTGTGATGTTGTGAGATCTGGGTCATAGGTGTTGGAGTGGATATCTCCTTTAGGGTTGGAGTCCCTCTCTGCGAGGGTTACACAAGGTGGGTGGTGTGACCTTTGAGAGGGTAGGGACGATATTGAGGGTTTGTCTTTGTTTGGGTCACGCTGATTTTCGGGTCAGATAAACTATGGCGGTTGAGGAGAGAGGACAAGGGGTGCTGATGTCAGCAGGGTGAGAGTTGAGAGGCTGTTCCACTTGGAGGGGGTGGGGCAGGAAGATAGGGGGACCTTTTGCTCTGGGGTGGCATACTCTAGGGGGTATTGTATGCGACTGAGGGAGCAGGAGGGGTATCCTGGGGGCTGTTTGAACTGGGGCGGGGAGGTGAGGGGGCGCCTTCCCGCGGAGGCAGTAAACAAACAGGGGGTCATTTTTTTGAGGAGAGGAGTAATCCCATTGGCTCTTGTGACCCCTTTTATATGTATCTGAGACTTCAATAGGCGCTGAAGGTTCCATGGGGAGAGAGGGTTGTTCTTCTCCCTCTCTTCCTCTCTCCCTGTGGGAATAGTGAGCGCTTAAATATTCATGTGATTCTTCATGATTTTGTGTGCTTGATTTTTCTTAATTCTTTGAAATTATTGTTAGTATAATTTTAGTGGACACCGGATAGCAGGAAGGGGAAGATTGTTCTCGGGTGGCTAGGCAAGTGTGGTGGGTACGCGGGCAAAGTTGGGATTAGTGTTCAGGGGGTAGGTCTAATTAGAAGGGCGGGCTGTGGTGACAATGGTTGGTGCTGGAGCGTAGGTGCTCTGTAACCAGGGGTGGAGCTTGAGACTATTGGAGCTATGTCGAGGGTGGAAGGCATAACCATCATGCTCAACACAGCTGAAGCCGAGGCAGTGACCCCGTAACCTTGGGTTTTTTTTAGCTAAGGAAGTTGTCGAGGGAGGAAGACACTTCCTGACTGTCAAAATCATCTCGGTCGGTACAAGGGCAGTTGGTGTTGCCCTGTCATCCTAGCAGGGGGGTATGAGACCTAGCGAGTTCTGGTGGGAGGACTGAACATCTGGGCTACGGTCTTTCCTTGGTGGTGCAAGGAGAAAGCTGGATTGTTGGTGGTTTTTGTTTTCCTCTCTTCCTGTTTTTAGGCCAATTAGACTTTTCTCGTATGTTCCTAGTCTAAGTTCTTAAGAAATTTTCTGATGGGTTTCTGCCTATGATCAGGGAGATTGTGGATAGAATGTCAAAGGGGAAGGAGAAGGTGAGAACTGAAAGATGGGAGGAAGCAAGGGGGGTTCAACATGGGAAGGGACGTATGTCTAACTAAGTAGGCCAGAAGGACAAAGTTGGGGCGACGCAGACCGGTGCTGGAGCTTTTGCTCTGTAACCTGGGGGAGCAAGAGGTCTGTGGAGTTATGTCGAGGGAGGAAGGCATAACCAGTTTGTCTGACGTAGCTGATGCCGGGTTTTTTTCCCTGTAACTTAGGGGCGTGTGGCTAATCGAGAGTGTCGAGGGAGGAAGGCACTCTTTGTTGTCTGAACCAAGCTGGTCGGTAATGGGGAAGTTTGTGTTGCTCTGTAACCCTAACATAGGGGGGTATGAGATCAATTGAGTTATGGTACGAGGGCTAAACGCTTGGACTCAACGTTTTTTCGCTTGTTGAAAGGGAGGTGTTAACAGTAGGAGGTTTCAGTTAGGATCTTTTGTTTCCAGGTTTGGATTGTGGTTGGGTAGATCATAGGCAGTTTTTTGAGAACTGCAGTTGTTTCTCATAGGTAATTGATTGATTGTTTTCCTAGCCGAAGCCCGGTAATGGCCCCGGAATTTCAAATGTGTTACATATTCTCAGTTGTACTTCAAAGGGACGCTGAGCCCGGAATTTCAAATGTGTTACATATTCTCAGTTGTACTTCAAAGGGACGCTGAGCCTGGTTCTCAGCACGTGATGCTCCCCATGAATAGATTGGAGCTTTTGTCCCCCCCCCAAGAAAAAAAGGGGTAACTACGGCGCAGTCACGAAAGCAGTTTGTAATTGCATTTGAAATTGCATTTTAGCAGTTTACTCAGGGCCCGAGTTTCAACTGCCCGAGTTTCAACTGCAGTTGAAACTCGGGCTGCCTTTCGGTAGCAGTTCAGTCAGGGCCCTCGTCTATCCACAAACAGCAGATTAAAAAAAAAAAAAAAAAAGACATCCCTTATGTTGTGATTGCGGTCCTATACAGGATGCTACAGTGTGTGTCTGGAACTGAATGAAGCGAGGCAGTTAGCTGCCTCGTGTGGAATCCGCCCTGCCTGGCTGGCAGGGCGCTACAAGGACCTCACACAAGAAACAAAAAAGGAAAACGACCTGTTTCATGTTCCTCACTTCCTGGCCAGATACATTCCTCAAAGCACTGGTGAGGTTAGGGCCTTCTCGAAGTAGGTGGATTCGAAGTTCCTCGTTTCTTTACTTTTTTATTTCTTCTTTTTCTTTTCTCTGTTTTTGGGCTCCATCCCTGCCCCGAGCCCCCCACTTCTTCGGAGTAGGCTACTCTTGAGACTTCACGTTTGCCTGTGAAGGGTAGTACCTGCGAATCTCGACTGTGGCCGAGACATCTCGGCCATGGCCAATCTGGGGCGTGGCCAGTCTGGGGTGTGGCCGAGACATCTCGGCCGTGGCCCAACCATGGGGCGGTTTTTTTTTTTTTTTTCCAGCCGCGGAGCGACACGACGCGTTACGGCACGCGACCGGAAAAAAAAAAAAAAAAAAACGAAGAAAGAAAGAAACGGCCATGTGCCTGACTGAACTGCTAGAAAAGCCAGCCCGAGTTTCAAACTGCTAAAACGCAGTTTCAAATGTAATTGAAACTCGGGCCCTGACTAAACTGCTAAAACGCAGTTCCAAATGCAATTACAAACTGTAACCCTGACTGCGCCAAAAAGGACGCAGAGATTGGGCGGGATATAGGGGTGAGGCAGGTAAGGTTTGGGCTGCTGAAAGGCCCTAAGGCAGGTGATTTTTTTCCGAATGCTTCTTTGATCTGAGCTTTGGGGGACACAAAATTTCATTGTTCTTGTAAAAAAAAAAAGTCGAAGCCTGGTAATAGCCCGGGTATCTTACGGATACCTTTAAAAAAGGTTCGTTTACAGGTGGTTCTGAGAATGCTTTAGGATTTTGGGGACTTCTAGTAACTCACTTTAGGCTGTTTTATACTAGTACATTCATGGATCTGCAGTTGTTTGATGCCAGAACGACGCTGGCCGGTGCTAGGGTGTTGCCCTGTAACCTGCTGACCGCAGGAGCGTGAGGCCTGGTAGAGAGATCTGGGGATGCTTTGGGGTGGGCATTCCAAGGGATAACCAACGGTTGCTGTTGGGACGACGCTGGCTGGAGCTGGGGCGAGTCGTGTTGCTCTGTAACCTAGCCGAGTGGGAGTGTGAGGCCTGGGAGAGCCCGACAGGGAATAAGACAGTGTTGGATAGTTTTAGAGAGTTTTGTTTGGGAGTCTAGGGGTTCTGAGCATTCGAAAAGAGGTAGCTAAGGGCGGATACGTAGGGTTTGGTGTTTAACAGAGGATGGAGGATTTTGTTACGGGCATTTCTTACTTAGGATTTTTGCATACTCTTTTCTTATGTTCGTTTTGTTGAGCCTTTTCCGTGATGTGAGGGATGCCGGACCCGGTTTCAGGCTTTTATAATTCAAAAGCAGCCATCGTATGAACCGGGCCAAAGTGCCTGGATCATACGACATTAGGCTGCCTGTGTTTAAAAAAAA
>BFEA01000425.1:224997-235009 GCA_003427395.1 Chara braunii | reverse complement strand
CTGCTGAAAGGCCTGTCAGTGAGTTAACTACAGTAACTGCTGAAAGGCCTGAGTTAACTGCAGTACCTGCTGAAAGGCCTGAGTTAACTGCAGTAACTGCTGAAAGACCTGAGTTAACTGCAGTAACTGCTGAAAGGCCTGAGTTAACAAGGATCCCCTTTGTTACCATTGTGTACCTATACCCCCGGCTCATGACAACCACAGCCTTTCTCCTGGCCGAGCTGGCAGTGCTGGTGATCTGAACACTGCTCACTTGGGTGCCCCTGCGTTGTATCATTCTGGTTCTGCACGTCCGTCCCTTCGGCCCCTGTACCGCGGGACACGCATGCACACATGCCGCAGGGCCACCCAAGTTAGCAGTGTTCAGATCACCAGCACTGCCCCTGAGTCATACCATTCTGGTTCTGCGCGTCCCTTCGGCCCCCGTACCGCGGGACATGCATGCATGCATGCCCCATGCATGCATGTCCCGCGGTACAGGGGCTGAAGGGACGTGCAGAACCAGAATGATACGACTCAGGGGCACCCAAGTGAGCAGTGTTCAGATCACCAGCACTGCCAGTTCGCCCAAGAGAAAGCCTGCGTTTTTTTGAAGAGTGGGGTTGCCCTATCGGTAGAAAGGTAGTAGCGTGTCATCCGTGCGCCGGGGCCATGCTAATTTAATCTTCATTCTCTGTATCGTTCCAATTTTAACGGATGTCCCGAAGGACGGGTTCAAGCAAGTTGTCTTTATTCGTTTAAAAATAGAACACCTGATGTCAATCGAACGCAACCACAAACTTCACATGCGGTTGTGGATAAGTGGATACCTGGCTTCTCTCCCCATGTACCCCTCTGTGCAGTGCAGCTGTAGTTCAACAGAGAGTCTCAGAGTTACTGCAGAAGTAACTCAGCAGAGTCTGAGGGAGTTACTGAAGCAGTAATTCAGAAGAGGGACTTCAAGTTACTGCGGCAGTCATTCAGCAGATGGAGTTACTGCGGCAGTAAGTCAGCAGACGGAGTTATTGGAGCCGTAAAATTTAGCAGAGGGAGTTGCTGCAGCAGCACTGCGGCAGGAATTCAGCCAGAGGGATTTACTGCGGCAGTAATTCAGCAGATGGAGTTACTGCAGCTGTAATTCAGCAGAGGGGGATTTGCTGCAGCAGTAATTCAGCAGATGGATTTACGGCAGCTGTAATTCAGCAGAGGGAGTTGCTGCAGCAGTAACTCAGCAGTGACTCACATATTGGAAGCTATGAAGTGGATAAGTGGAAAAGTGGAAATTTAAAGTGAATAAATCCGAAGGGGCTAGCTCCATCCGACGGGTGCACCCGGGAAGTTTTGCAATACAGACCGAAGTTCCAGTCCAGATGCAACGACTCAGAGATGCCACAGTACTGCTGCAGTTACTGTAACCCCATCTGCTGAATTACCGCTGCAGTAACTCCATCAAGTGGTTCTGATCATGCAGCGCCTCCCCATAACAGTTGCCCCCATTACAGGGGGAGGTGGAGCACAGATGCCTGCCGACAAACGATTGGCTGATAGACAGAGTGACAGGACATATTTGGAACGGAGAGGGGTTGGCCCCTCCCCCTTTGTGCTCTGTATGGCATCTTTCCCCGCCTGCCGAAGAACGGAGACAAATTGAACCCATATGCTTACACTGTCCAGGGTCAGTCTGGCTTTGGAGGCGGTGGGACCGGCTATGGCGGCAAATGGGCACGACTGTGCCCTGGGGCTGGGGACTGGAAGGTGCCACTCTGCGAAGCCTGGTACCCGGAACAAGGTACCATCTTTGAGTGCAATATGTTTTTTAAGGTTGGCCGCAGAGCAGCTCCTCGGGCACTATGGTTGAGACGCTGCACATTCGAGATCATCATGGAGGGCTCAGCGTGAATCTGGAGGGGCCGGACTTTGCAGTGTGGAATCAATTAAACAGCAAGTACAGGCAGACATCACCACCCAATGGGAAGCAGTAAAATGAAAGCTAGCATATTATTCAGCACATTGAGCAATTCAGCAAACTTAAGACTGGCTGGGGGTTGGTATGGGGGGTGGGATTGCAAAAGTGGAATGGAAAGGAGGAAGGGGTGGGATTACAAAAGTGGAATGGAAAGGAGGACTTGCTAGTATTTTGTAATAATTCAGGTCAAACTGTACTTGTGTTATTAGGTCTTGACTTTTTTGCTATGATTTTTTTAGTTGTTTATGTAGGAGCTATTGCTGGTTTTTATTGACTTTTATGGTCTTGACTTTTACGTAGGAGTTATTAGGTCTTGGCTTTTTTGCTATGATTTTTTTTTTTTTAATTCCTTATTCAAAGATTCCTTATAGTGCTGTTCTATTTTTATTTGTGGTTATGAAGTTATATGATGCTGAATATTAAGAATTTAAGATCATAGCAGAAGGGGAGAACCTGGGGACCAGTGGAGGGCACTATCGCCTCAGCTTCCATGACTGGACAAAGAAGATAGACCCCTCCAATCGATCCCACGGCGCCCCTTCAAGTTCTGAGAGTTCCCTGAGCTCTTCCCACCGGCCCGGGGTGGTCCCACTGCCCTGGCCATAGTGGATGAACAGCGGTACGGGCCCGGGCCGGATGTCATTGAGCGAGTGTTCAATCAAAAAGTGCGCCGGTTGGGTGTTTTTGCTTGCAGCTGCAAGAAAAAAGGGCGCACTTGTCGAGATCAGTCAGACATGAGATTCCACCTGGCAGTGCTAGGAACTAATAGAGATAGATTAGGAGTGTAGGAGATATTGCTGTTCTATTTTTATTTGTGGTTCCAATATTTATGGTGCACCGTCTCTGCAGGTTGAGGAGGGCAGGTCTTGCTCAGTTTCTCCAATAATTGCCTCTGAGTCAATGTTTTGGACTATGTACTTTTTTTATCAGGGACGCTGGACCTGTTTTTTTTTTTTTTTTTTTTCAGCAGGTGCAGCTCCCCACCAATACACAGGAGCCAACTCCCGGACTGCTAGAGGTGCCAGGCCCTGCTCTTATCAGTCACCACCTGTACCACACCTGGCGGATGTTAACCCCCAAAAGGAAAAAAAAACAAGGGCGCGGTCGGTCAGGTAACCGTAGGCAGAGAGAGGGAGAAGAGGACAACAAACGAGGGGCTGTCTATATATATCTATATCTATATATATATATATATATATATATAGATATATATATATATATATATATATATATATATAGAGAGAGAGAGAGAGAGAGAGAGAGAGAGTCACTGCAGCTATTGCTGCATGTGAGAAGGCACTTCCCCTTCAGCTAGTTTTCCACAACGTGTCCATTGATTTCCAGAAGAAGAAAAAAAATCCATCGACGTGAAACACCATTAGCAGCTGGCTGGGTCTGACATCCGGAAGGCAATCATGTTAAACTTTGAAATTTGAATTTGTTTGACAATTATGTCCACATTGCTTGCAGCGGGAGGGATTGACTTCAGTGAGAGGGTTTGATTCATCGAATCGAAAGCACATCAAAATTGATTGAGGAACAAAAAAAGAATCCAGAGACGGTGCACCATAAATATTGGAACCGACGGCCATACATAATCCCGGCGGGGAAAAAAAAAATAATGCACTCGGCTGAGTAACTTGAGTCTCAGATCACTGAGATAAGCTCATTTCGTAATCACTCAAACGTTATTAAACGTTTGCCTAATAATTCTGCAAATCTCGCAAACTTCCGTTAAATCCACAGTCCTCAAAAACAAATATGTGTCTCTGGTGTGCAGAAAAAAAACACAATAACAAAAACAAACAAAAAAGTTTGTCTGTCTGTCTGTCTGTGTGTCTGTCTGTGTGTCTGTGTGTCTGTGTGTGTGTCTGTCTGTCTGTCTGTCTGTCTGTCTGTCTGTCTGTCTCTCTCTCTCTCTCTCTCTCTCTCCAACACTGTTTGTCTGTGTCTGTCTGTCTGTCTGTCTGTCTGTCTGTCGGTCTGTGTGTCTGTGTGTCTGTGTGTCTGTGTTTCTCTGCCTGTCTGCCAGTCCGTGTCTACGTGTGCCTCTGCCTGTCTGTCTCTCTGTGTGCCTGCCTGCTTGTCTCTGTGTTTGCCTGCCTGTCTGTCTGTCTGTGCATCTGCTTCTCTGTGTGTCTGCTTGTATGTCTGTCTGTGATCGTGCCTGCCTCTCCGTGTCTGTGTGCGCCTGCCTGTATGTCTCTGTGTTTGCCTGCCTGCCTGTATGTCTCTGTGTTTGCCTGCGTGCCTGCATGTCTCTGTGTTTATCTGCCTGCCTGTCTGTCTGTTTGTGTGCCTGTTTGGCTCTGTAAATGGCTGGCTGTCCATCGACGTGTGTCTACCTGTGTGTCTGTCTCTTTGTGTCTGTCTTTGTGTGTTCCCCTCTGCCTGTCTGTCTGTGCCTGACTTTGTCTGTCTGTCTGTCTGTCTGTCTGTCTGCCATATGTGGAAGCAACAACCATGTACCGCATCAGAAGTCGACAGCATCATAGAACCATGTTATCACAACTGCCAAAAAAAACAATAATTTCCAAAAGAAAAACAATTACCAAAAAAAAAGAAACAAGAAAACAGTGGATTCCGCCGCGTAGAATCTTTTCTCCCTGGATGGTCTGCCGCGAAAATCGAAGCATCATCCACGAATTGAAGTCCCCCCCCACCATCCTCCTCTCAGTCCTCTGGCCTCCCAACGAAAAAAAAAAAAAAAAAAAATTCCCATTCGGTTTTTGCGCACATCAAGCAGGCCAATGGGGACCTCCAGCTCTTCCCCATAGCTATCATCCCAATCACCTGCTTTATCAGGATGCCACAAACTCCATCGTAAAGCACAACACTTCAATTCAAATGCCACGTCGTCCAAGATATGCTGGAAGCTCATCAAATTGAAACCCTCCTTGTCCTTTCCCTTGGCATCCTCCACTTTGCCCCCCTCTCTTCCTCTCTTCTTAACAAACACTCCTGGGCCACAAAAGCCCTTCTCCCCCCCCCCCCCCTCCCCCCCCAAAGGGCCTAAATTTCGCTAAACCAAATCAGTGAAATCACCCTTCCATAGCTTGACAAATGTGGGAACATGTCGGAGTCTGTTAAACATATCCTTAATGTCAAATGAATCTCCCAGCCTCCCACCGCCCTCACATTCCTACCGTAACCGCTTCTCACCAATCTCTGGTCTCTAGTTGATCTTAGTCCAGCATCGATTTCATCTGCGAGACTGATTTCAGATTGAAATTACTCGATTCCGACAACGAAAACAACAAACAGTTATTAATCGCCTGTGCCACCCGCTTACGCACAGCTTGATCGATGGCTCATCATCAAATGTAGGACGGATGGGCCGAAACTTTCTGGTGTCCTTATGCTTGCCATGGGTAGTGTGCATAGGCACACCCGACCCGTCCTCGCACATTCCACTTGCCATGGTAATCCAATTTCCCCCTCTCGTATTCCACTTGGGCGAATCGGATCCGCAATTCTTCTTTCTCTTCCCATTTACAAAGTCTGTATACCCGTCATTCTGGAAGAAAGTCTCTTCCATCCCTTCCCGCTCACAAAGTTTGCATTCCTCACGATCCTCTGAACACAGTCCAGATTCAGATCACCAATCCGGAAATGTACGTGCCCATCCCTCCTCGGATAGGGCATTATTCCAGCACAGACACCGCTGGGAGCCCAACGGAACGCGACGCGAGGTGAAGCGTCGGTGTTTGTGGATTAGATCGCCGACGTTCGGGCATCTAGTCCATACACAATACGCGCTGTACACTTCACCACCTCCTTCATTGGCTTGACCGACTCATAAGTGGAACACTCAAGCAAATAGACTACTGAGTCTATTGTCACAGTGAAAGAACAATGAAAAAACTGTGAAAGGCAAGATTGTATACGCAGAGTACTTAAGCCGGTCGGTGGGTAATGGTCACGAAGGAGCCAGAACTCGTTAGAGACCCTGAATTAACCAAAAAAAAAAAAAAAGGGAAACATCAAAATTTTGAGCTTTCACTGGAATCGCTGCCAGTGGAGGAGAAGAGACCACAACATTTGAGAAAAATGTGCACTGTTGCCCTTGATTTTTTTTTTATTTATTTATTTTTTTTCTTGAACAACCCGTGCTGATGCTGGCAGTGCTGATAAGAGCAGACACCACTAGCACTCCACCGTTGCCTTCATTTGCCAAAAAAGGCCATAAATTCGCAAACTTGCGCTTGACCTCGGCACATGTACTTGGACGATTTTCCGGCAGTCGAGGAAGTCGGGGCTCGACAGCCAAAACGAAAATTCGTTGCTTACGGCAGCAACAACGCTTGTCTTGGACAAAAAAGAAAATAATAATATTAATGATAATAACAAGATTAAAAAAAAAAAAAGCGGACGTGGCAAATAAGCAGCAGTCTACTCTTAAAACTACTTTGAAATTCCTCGGAGTACACACACACAGACGGGAGCCCCGACTCCTTTCAGAAGATTTTGTTCGTTCCGATGTAGCAGTGGGGCCACAGCCGCATGATGAGGTCTCGTTATGCTGCTGAGATGACGTTGACGGCACACAGCTATGTCTTCAAAACTGCAACCAGGTTCGTGGAATGTGGAGCCCCACGGATTATTGCGGTTGAAGCCGCTTATTCTTTCTTAACTGAAGATGGAGACACGCCCCAACTCAGGTCTTCGGCCTACTAGAAGACACTAGAAGACACTAGAAGACACTAGAAGACAAGTCCATTTTCCTCCCCTAGGCAGATCTTGGTGCGCAAGCTTTGGAGTTCTAGCTGACAGAGGCTTTTCCAATTCCAAGGAGGGGCAAATTTCAAATTGCAATGGTCTTAGGCCTACTAGAAAAAGCACGGTGATTATAGCCGTCCGGATTTGGGCCAAGTTTCAGTCTCGATACAGGGATAATGACGATCTGTTCCATTCAAGTGAATGGGCCCCAAGGAGGCAGAAGAAAGTTTGGAAAGAAGTGTTATCTGGTATCTTGGCAGACTATCTTGAACACACCCTAGGCTTCACAACCCCCCCTTCCTTCCTTAAACAGGCTGGAAGTTAACCCATTCCAGTCTTAAGCACCCCCCCTCTTCCTTAAGCAGGCTCGTTAAGTACCCCCCTTTTCTTGAAACAGGCTTGAGCTTAACCCCCCTTACAGTAATCTACCGGTCCCCCCTTTCTTCAAAGAAGCATGAACTAGAACCCCACTTTTTTAAGTTCCAGTCCCCCCCCCCCCCCCCCCCCCCCCCCCCCCCNCCTCCCCCCTCTAAACTCAGCTTCCCTTCTAAGGGGGTATGCCACGAGCATTCTCCCAACAGCAGACCGTTTACGTAAAGTACCCTTCCTTCACAATCTTCCCTTCTTCTGCGACTCCAAGAATAGAACCAAGAAAGGAAGGCTTCTTCTTCTTCGTTTGCTCTACCTCAACTAGCTGCTGAGCAAGTGCCGGTTAAAAATGATGTCTGGACACAGGACAAGCAAGGTGGGGCTGGAAGAGACGAACCGGTTCGGTTACCATAGCAGTTACCATAGCAGTTACCATAGCAGTTACCGTAGCTGCTGAGCAAGCGCCGGTTAAAAATGATGTCTGGACGCCGGACAAGCAAGGCTGGGCTGGAAGAGAAACCGGTTCGGTTACCACAGCAGTTACCGTAGCAGTTACCGTAGCTGCTGAGCAAGCGCCGGTTAAAAACGATGTCTGGACACCGGACAAGCAAGGCCGGGCTTGAAGAGACGAACCGGTTCGTTTACCATAGCAGTTACCATAGCAGTTACCGTAGCAGTTACCATAGCAGTTATCATAGCAGTTACCGTAGCAGTAGGCTTCCTTCAAACTCTCTGCTGCTTTCTCAGACTGAGAGTTTCTAAGAAAGAAGAAAGAATAGAGAGTCCTTTGCATGTCCTCCTCCAGATCAACGGCCTGCTGAGTAGTTTTGGTACCAGTGCCCTTCCTTCACGATCTTTCCTTTCGCTGAGGATCTTAAACATCAGAAAAAAGAAAGAAGAAAGAAGAACAAAGAAGAAAGAAGAAAACAAGAAAAAAGAAAGAAGAAAGAAGACAATGTCATCTTCTTCTCTCCTTCTTTCAAATCAGTTGGCTGCTGAGTAAGCAGCAGGGAGCGATGCTTGAACAATTCGTCTGTCCGCGGAGACAAAGACCGCTACATAAGAATAGAAGCTGGTGCAGGCTCTCGTAGGGAACCGCTGCCTTTTCGTTTGCCACGTCGTGCCCCACACGCCTTTCTTGACAAGCTTGCCTTTCTGAGCGACAACTTTGCCGCTCAGGGGAACGGTCACTCTCACTCCGCCGATGGACACCAGGCGCGAGCCTCCCGGCCTACCCTGCAAGAAATAAACACCACCGCTTGGGGTACTAAGGGATCCAAACGAGGAAGGGAGGAAGAATGCCTCCACTCGAGCAACGGAGAGGCGGTTCGGACCGGTCGTTGAGCACGGTCGCAGGACAAACTTGAATGCAAATCCGGTCCACGCCTCCAGTTGGCACCTCGTGGCGTTGAAACGTGGGACAGCTCCGCATGATAGTGTTGTGTGCCGAGTGCACTTGTCGCAGTATCGCGTAGGCGAGATGTCGTATTGGCTGCGGAATGACACTTGAGCTTGCTTTTCCAGCCAGTCCACGAAGGCAGCGATGCGCGCGTAGCCTCCTGGAAATCCGGCCAGCGCGCAATCCCTGCCGAAGCTGGTGACGCCAACAAGAATAGGACAACCGCCTGACGCGGAGGAGGTCGTCGCAGGCCCGCCGCTGTCGCCGGTGCACGTGTCCACGCTGCCGTTTTGACAGCCAGCGCAGAGGATCACCTTGGGGTTGAAGTGCACATACCCATCGCACCCAGTGGGGAGGTAATCCACCGTCGCGGCCCGGAGAACTTCGCTCTCTTGCGCAAGGAGCGTATCGTTGACGCCAAATCCGCTGATGCCGATATCAGAGAACTGCTTCAGTTTTCTGTCGTCGAAGGCGATCTTGATTGGAGTGATGCTTGCAGTGATCGGCATACGCGTCGCGAGCTTCAGCAGAGCGACGTCATTCACCAGCACGCCATTACTCTCTACGATATAGTCTGGATGAGTCCATATCTGAGAGACTAGAACTCTACGTCCCCCTGTCAGGAGGGAGGAACTTCCTAGCACCACTACAAACTCAGATGCAGCGATTCTTGCTTCGGAGGTGTTCCGTCCCTCGCTGAACACACAGTGAGCTGGCATATCGTCCACGACGAGGGTAAAAAAAAAAAACAGCACCAAAACAATAGTGCAAACATGGCGTTAATAATGGTTAATTAATTTATTTTTTTTAATTTATTTTTTGAACTATTTGGTAATCATTTTGTCCTTTTAAGACAGTGACTCAAATATCACACCCAGCAAAATCATTGTCCACCCACCGATACTTTCGGCCAACCCCTTTTTTTTTTTTTTTTTTTGAAGTAATCGTCGCCGTGGTCCCCTACATAGCCATGGTCCTACTTTTTTTTTTTTCTTTTGCTTCTTCTTCGTTTTTCCAATGCAAACTTTTATTACAACGGGTAAAAAAATCGAGGGCAACTTTTTTCAAACCCTGGAAAACCCCTTCCAGTAGTGGTGGGTGGAAACACAATGCTTTTTTTCTGGCAGTGAAACTTGCAATCCCAAGAGTAGGAATACCCTTCCAGACACAGGAGAAATAAAAATAAAAATAAAAAATAAAAAATCCAGCAGATCCAAATAATAAAGGACCAAAAAGAGAGAGTAGTAGCAGGCAAATGTGGAAAAAAAGGCTACAAATTCAATATAAAAGCACCTGGCTAAGCTGGCTTTACCCCCATCAAGGTGCATAGTGAAAGGGACAAGGTGATGTGCATCGCCGGTCTATTGCGGTCAGATACATCCAGGAGCAGCCGTAATTCCCCGTCAGATACGGCAAAGAAACCCCTGCTGAGAAAATGCTATAAACTACTCTTTTTAGAGCCACACAACACCCTCCCCGCCGCCGCGCCCTTGAGATAAAATTGTCAAAGTGATCGACCCCCAGGTAATTCAGAAATTAAGGCCTGGTATAGATAGCCTACCCACGGAAAGAGGAAGAGG
>BFEA01000425.1:206640-217437 GCA_003427395.1 Chara braunii | reverse complement strand
TTTTTTTGTTGTTGTTGTTGTTGTTGTTGTTGTTGTTGTAAGCCCAGGGCCGAGGTCCTACTAGGAACGAGGATCGGATTGAATGCCTGAATCTGGATGTGTTTTACGCAGAGATGCAGAAAAGCAGTTCAATCTCGATTTCCTGCACGGGAGCACAAAAACGTCCAGATTCAGGCATTCAATCCGATCCTTGTGGCTAGTGGGTCCACGCTCCAGGTTGTTCTAGATACAACAGTCATCATTGAGACTGTTCTGCAAAACCTAGCAGAAATGCGCAGGCAGTACTTGCGTAAACGAGGGGACCCAAACAATCAGATCCACACCAAGCATCAATCCGTGAAAAAAAGCAAAAGATGTAAATGGCAGTGGTTCTTTTCTTTTTTTTTTCTTTTTTCCATGTTCTAGAGTAGGATTCCGTCTCACATTTTGCACACTTGGAGACTCGAGGAGGGACGCCCATTGGGCCTCGCTCCACTCCACAACACACTCCATGCATTTGGAAGCTTTTCTGTGCAGGTGCAGTCAGGCAAGTCCAAAATTTCGAATGAATCCCGTTTGGAAAAAGCGTCCAGATGCATGCAGAGTGCTGTGTAGCTGAGTGAGGCCCATACTTGGCACCTAATTTCTTCCTTATCACTTTTTTGATCGAGCCCTGTTACGAGCCCTATCAATTTTTTATTTTTCCAAAATTTTCGTGAAGAAAACAAAATAAAAAATTGTTTTTTTATTTCCCTCCAAAAGCAAGCAATGAAAGTAAAAAGCATCGGACTAGCAGATGGTTAAGACGTGGGTTGAGTTTGACAGACGGAATTTCTCTTTTTTCAAGTTTTGTTGTAATTAATTACTACAATATTTGAAGTTTCTTGAACTTGTTGCATGAAATATTTTGAGGCTGCTTCCTCTTTTAAGAGATGAATACATCATCAGTGGTGCGGTCAAAAAAAAAAAAAAAAAAAAAGAGGGGTGCGCGGTCGCAGGAGCGGTCTGGTTGTGTACACAGTCAGCAAATAGGACAGATGCTGCATCCATTAACTCAAAAGAGCACATGCTATACTTCAGTATGAGACGTGGGTTAAGTTTCGTGAGCTGTAATGACAGACGGAATTTCTCATTTTCGTGGTTATTAAATTCGAAGTTTCTTGAGCTTGTTCCATGAAACATTTTTTGGTTTCTTCTTTTTTTGGGAGATGAATACATCATCAGGGGTGCGGTCAAAACAAAACAAAACAAAAAAAAGGGGTGCACTCGCAGTCGCAGGAGCCGTCTGGTTGTGTACACAGTCAGCAGATAGGGCAGATGCTAAATCCATCCACTCAAAAGAACACATGGCATACTTCCGTATGACACTATCAGTCAGCGACGGGTGAAATTAACCAATCACTGGTTGGCTGCTTCGACATCTACAGACTTTGCGACTCATGCACGCGCTTTCCGACTCATGTACGGCTTGGGGCGTTTCAGTGTTTGAACAATGCTGTTGACTCTGGACCCTCTTTCCAGCAGGTGTAGCGCACCCCACCAATCATAGACTGGAGGCCCCTACAAGATAGGTAGGAGTGCATGCTCTTTTTTTCTTTTTCTTTTTCTTTTTCTCCTCCTTTTTTTGTCCTTCTTATTTATTTTTTAATCACTAGTACCTCTGCCAGTGTTGGGAAATTAAGAAAAGAAAAGAAAAAATTACGAGTTTTTGCCAGTTCCCAAAGAAAGCGGGGGTGTGACCCGGGGTCCCCAAGTCCCATAAATCTCAGTTTTCTTTTGCCCGTGCGAGCCGGGGGGGGGGCGGGGGAAGTGCTTCTGTTCTGCAATGATGTCCGGAAGGGTAGTCTAGGAGGCCGTGCCGTGCTCACAGTCTGCCTCTATAGAATGCATCTTACAGCAAACATGGTCACATTCTGAAAGTTGTTGTTTTCTTTTCTTACTTTCTGGACGTATGTTTGTTACGAGTCCCCTGCCAACGAGCTCTGCCCAAGCTGCGTTTGTGTTTCCTCAGAGGATAGCACTTAGAGGAATGTATCCAGCCATTTTCACGGCCGAATCCCTGTTAAAAAAAAAATTCCTCTTTTTTCTCTCTTTCTGGAATCTGACAGTGGAATCCATGATCTGCTCAAATTGTGACACGGACCACACTGGCACTTAGAGGAATGTATCCAGCCATTTTCACGGCCAAATCCGTGTTACCTATCATTTTTTCGTTTTTTCTGTTTCTGGAATCTGACAATCTGAATCTGTGATCTGCTCGAGCTGTGTTTACTCAGAGGATTGTAATCCTGATCACACTGGCACTTAGGGGAATGTATCCAGCCATTTTCACAGCCGAATCCCTGTGCCTGTCTTTCTTTCCTTCTATTCCCTTTTCCAAATCTGACAACCTGGTTAGTACGCCTAAGCGAACTCATCGAACTCATCAACCCGTTATCATTCATAGATCAAAACCAAGAGTCGGCCATAAGCCGCCTAAACAGAGAACCATTCATGCGAATATTCACACAATACAGCAACCATCCACACAAATCAACACAAGACACGTCAGATCCGGAACGCAACTGAGTTCATAAGATAAAACATGACAACACGGCTCACGTAGCCCGCGACATGAAAGCGGGCGTCATGCCTGTTCTCGTCAACTCCAAGTCGGACGCGGCACAACCTGGGCATGGGGCTGAGACGCCCTCACTGAGAGCACACTCACACTACCACTTCCAAGAAAACTGCAATCATGGCCAAAGATTTTTTTCCTTTTCTTCTTCTTCTTCTTTGTGAGTTTCACGTTGCAACTTTATTCTTCCTTTTTTTCTTTTTTTTTGTTGTTCGTTCTTTCTTTTTTTTTCTTTTTTCTTTTGTTTCTGTTACAGTACCAGGAGGAAAATGGAGTGGGACCCAGGGTCAGCAAAAAAACAGGCTCGGAGGTACTAGTGGTTTAATCCGCAAGTACACGGCCCCAGCCTTGCAGAAAGTTTTTGTGGCCACAAGCAAAAAACTCGGAGGGGCCGCGCGGCGTGGGGCGCGATTGAAAAAAAAAAATCAGCGGCCTCCAAAGTGGTGCGGGTTTCCTGCTGACACGCGCGGGCCAATGTTTGGTGTACTGATGTTTTCAGTACGCTATATTCTTCTCTCAAATCTTTCATGATCATCTTTCAAATTCTTTCACTTCACCTTCACTACCTACCAACCACTAGTCCTAAGACTTGGACAGGGGACCCCTGCAAACATAGCTTTGTTGTCTCACTCCTATCTTTTTTTTCTTCTTTTTCTTTTCAAAGAAGACAATATATATTTCCAATCAGAGAAAGGGCTGAGAGCATTACCCAGTCCCGTTTACCGGGAACACAAAGCTCTGGAGGGGAACCAACCCCTCAGATATAAACATCAACCACAGTAGACCCCACAAGCCCGGCAAGCCGGGCCCGGAGTCTGTGTAATTAGCCTACCGCCTTCATAGCTGTATCTGGACTGAAAATTGCACCAAGTACAGCTTAACAGCTATAATGACCGGGCGTTCTATTCGGGTGAAGATGGTAGTACCCCTAACACAGGGAGTGGAACGAAAGTTCTAGGGTTAAGAATGACACTAGAATGACACTAGAATGACACTGCTTCCAGACCCCACACACCCTCATTCTGCTGCCCTCCTACCCAAGAGAAAAACCGAGCGTCCAGGTATTACCATCACTCACTGCTGTATTACCATCGATCAATGCAAGCCTAGTAACTGGCCTCTACAACACCCTGGACTAAAAAAAAAAAAAAAAAAAAAAAAAAAAAAAAAAAAAAAAAAAATAATTCAAAGCTACTGCCAACAACTTCTAATCGCTAAAACACAAAGACATAAAAAAAAAAAAAAAAAAAAAAAACCATCACTGCTATCTGTTGACGAGGGCAGATTTTTCCACAACAACAAAAAAAAAGACACTCCCTCAATGAGAGAGTGGGGCAAACCAATGAGCTTATTGCACAAGCATGTCCAGTGTTTCGGAGCGATTCTGTTCCCAGCTGATACTGGAGCTCGCCCCGCTACACAACATTCTACATGCATTTGGATGCTTTCTGAACAGGATACATTTAAAAATGTTGGAGTCATCACCATGCACCTGGTCAACAAATGCATCTGTTGTGGAGCGAGCCCTACCATTTGTTTTTTTCTTTCATAAAATTAGATTTACTATCCACAACGAGGAGGGAATCCCTCACAATTGTTTCAGCCTCCCCTGATAAGGCATCACTGGCCAGACTCAGAAGGGAGGGATACACTGACACCAACAGGGGCCAAGCAGCACATCCAAGTAAATCATCCTAGCTGCTCATTCAGCAGGGCTAGAGTTGCTTTGTTCTGTGCCCTTCGTTTGCCGATGCCAGAACGACGCTGGCCGGAGCTAACTCCAAAAAGACCAGATAAATGATGGTTAAGACCGTTAAGACGAGATTCTGCATTTTTTAACCAAGAAACACTAGGCTTCCCTTTAACCTGCAAATGGCAGGACTGTGGGGCCTTGTAGAGAGATCTGGGGTTTGCTGAGGGAGGAAGGCAAAGCCGGGTAAAAGCCCCGGTATCTCAAAGCTTTTTCTGTATATGTTCTTAAACATTTCATGTTTTACATGGGACGCTGGGCCCGGTTCCCAGCACGTGCAGTTCCCCACGAATAGATTGGAGCATTGTCCTAAAAAAAAAAAAAAGGCAATCCAGTGACGAACCGGGGGGTGGCCTGTCATGACAACCTATGGGGCCGGGGATAGTCTAGGTGGCAAGAAGAGGTCAGCTATGGTTGACGTTGGTTCGGTTGGCATTGTCTCTGAGATGCAACGTCCTGGTACAGGGAGGGCTAGGAGTTGCTCTAGGATGAGGAGATCAGAATTGCTGATATAGCAGCATAGTCTTTTATATTTTTTATACACTAATCATTAGCATCATCATCATTAGTACGATTATCTCACATTTTACATAGAATCAATGGAAGTTCATCATCATCATTAAAAAAAAAAAGAGAAAAAAAAGAATGAAAGACCTGAGGAAGGGTCAAAAAAGAAAAGAAAAGAAAAAAAAAGAAAAAGAAGACCCTTCCTATTCTACCCTCCCCACACTTCTGACCTCTTTTATTTTTGAGGTGGTTGGTTGCCCATCATGAATATGGCTATTCTTTATTGGGTTCCGGGCTCCGTTTGGTTCACTATAAAGGCCAAAGGCTTTCTGTTTATATATATTTGGGTTCATGCAGTATTCTCCTCTGCAAAACAAAGTGTGATCATTGGGTTAATGGAGTTTGCACCCATTTGTGTATATTTATTTGGTCATTAGTTTACTACAGTAACTTTCTTCGATCTTTTTTTTTTTTTTTTTTTTTTTTAATAAAACAACCCGAACAGGAGGTAGATCCCACTACGCAGTGAGTGGAGTAGTGGACACGGTGTGTGTCTCCAATGCACCGCGGATCGGGACGGCAATCAGCGGTGTGTTTTTTTTCGTATTTAAGGGGATGGGTATATATCTATTTCCGTGGCGCCCTATTGGTCGGTCTTGCTTCTTTTTTTGTTTTGAAGGTCCTAGAGGGGTCCCCGATGTGAGTGAAAATCATGACGTTTTTTTTCGTTCTGATTTTCACGCATCTTCCACTTACCTTTTGGAAAGCGCCCTCGCAGGAAAGAAAGGCCAACAGCTAAAAGTTTCGGCCTTTGGGCCTGGTTAGACACTCCTTACGAATTCCTTGAGCCTTCCTTGTGGCTCGTAAGGGAATTTGGGCTCTTCATTCCACCTGTCCTTGGGGACGTCGCCCGAGGACATTTCCTAAGACTGATGTCAGAAAAAAGAAAAGAAAAGAAAAAAAAAACAGTTGTGCTTCAGCCCTTCAGCCAATAGGGTGCCGCCACAATCGAGATTCTCAGCTGTAACGTCTATCTACCCGTGTGCCCTCTCCTCTCCGTGAAACGCGGATTCCTTGTGCCCAAGGGACCTCGTGAGGTCCCTTGGGCACAAGGAAGAAATGGCTGGGGCCACAAGGATGCCACAAGGAATTTTCCTTGTGGCGTTTTCACATTTCTTTTTCAATTTCGTCCACAAGGACAGGTGGAACGAGCACGTCCTTGTGGATTTCACGTCCCCAAGGAGTGTCTAACGAGGCCCTTTGCCATTATGACGGGATGTCAGTTTGTGTCAGACTGTGTGTGAATGCTGTCTGCAGTCGAAGCAGTGGTGCTTATTGGTCGGCTGGTGCGCCCGTCACTCGGACGTCCATGGTTACCACAATTTTTTAAAAGTTTTATGTTCATGGAAAGGATGCCACGCGATGTCGCCCGCACGTCGCGCACCCGTCACACTACACCACATACCTCGATAGTGTGATCTCCCTCCAGGTTTCTTTGATCTTAACTGGCCTTTCTTTCTTATTTGCTTCTTCTTCATCCAGCAGATTAAAAAAAAAAAGAAAAAAAAAAAAAAAAAATCCCTTATGCTGTGATTGCAGTCCGATACAGGATGCTACAGTACTTGTCTAGAACGGAATGAAGCGAGGCAGTTAGCTGCCTCGCGTGGAATCCGCCCTTCCTGGCTGGCAGGGCGCTACAAGGACCTCACAACAAGAAACAAAAAAGGAAAACGACCTGTTTCATGTTCCTCACTTCCTGGCCGGATACATTCCAAAGCACTGGGGACTTGAGGGCCTTCCTGACGTAGGTGGATTCCAAGTTCCTCTTTTCTTTACTTTTTTTTTTTTTTTTTTTTTTTCCCTTTCTTGGCCTCCATCCCTGCCCCGAGCCCCCCATTTCTTCGGAGTAGGCTACTCTTGAGACTTCGCGTTTGCCTGTGAAGGGTAGTGCCTGCAAATCTCGGCTGTGGCCGAGACATCTCGGCCTTGGCCAATCTGGGGTGTGGCCGAGCCGTGGCCAGTCTGGGGTGTGGCCAAGACATCTCGGCCGTGGCCAGTCTGGGGTGTGGCCGAGACATATCGGCCGTGGCCCAACCATGGGGCTATTTTCTTTTTCTTTTTTTTTTGAGCCGGACAAAAAAAAAAAAAACGAAGAAAGAAAGAAACGGCCATGTGCCTGACTGAACTGCTAGAAAAAGCCGGCCCGACTGGCCCGAGTTTCAAACTGCTAAAACACAGTTTCAAATGCAATTGAAACTGGGGCCCTGACTAAACTGCTAAAACGCAGTTTCAATTGCAATTACAAACTGTAACCCTGACTGCGCCGTAGTTTTCTCTTCTTCTTTTTTTTTTTGCTGGACTATATAGTGAACAACGAATTATGAATGGGACGTTGGGCCCGGTTTCTAGCAGGTGAAGCTCCCCACCAATAGATGGAGCCTCCAATGTGGGGAGCAGTTCAGGGGAGGATGCTCTTACGGCCTCCTCAAAGGATGCCCCATGAAGAGTGTTTTTGTTATTAAAAAAAAAGAAAAAAAAAGCAGAAGAAAAGCCTCATAATGTACACACAGTGTCACACACTGCGGGCCGTGGTTACTGATATGAGGGACGCTGGGCCCATTTCCCAGCCTGAGATGATATGATATACTCCTTTTCTGTTAAGAAAAGTCAAATAAAATAAATGGTAGTAGAATCACAAATTTAAAACGACGAGTTATCATTGCTCTGTCATAATGGGCCAACATACAGTTTGCAATTGCAATTGCACTTCGGGCACCCTACACCTGGCCAGAAACCTGGGTTAGATACATTGCCCGAACTGCAATTCGAAACTGTATCCTGGCCCACCAGAGTGCAATTGTAACTCATTTTTTAACTCCCGCTTAGTTCTTCCGTCCCCCGCTCCAAAAAAAAAAAAAAAAAAAAAAAAAACTAACGGGCCTATCTCAGTCGGTACACCTCCAAACCGTTGGAACACAGACCCTACATTCTTCCCCCGAATACAACGTACGGTCATTATAGCTGAATTTAGGCTGCAAGATGCTCCAAGTTCAGCTATAATGACCGTGCCTTGTATTCGGGGGAAGACTGTAGTTCGAATCCAGATGAAGCTAGCCTGAGGAGGCCAGGTCACATTCATAAGGCCTCGCTGCACTACTCTCGACATGCAGAAAAGACAAAAAATCATGGCCGTGTATCTTCCCTTGTTCTAGCGGAAGATCCACTCTCGTTTTGCACGTTTCGAGAGTAGTGCAGCGAGGCCCGATATCTATTCCTCCGAGTCCTCCCCCTCTTTTTTTCAACAAAGAAAACAGTAGTTGTTACTGGGGCCCAGTGTCCAAGAAATGTGCAAACAAAATGAGACTGAATACTTGCCTAGAATGTGGAAAGATACATTGCCATTAAAAAAAAAAAAAAAACAGTGTAAGAGCTGCAGATTCAGGGATCGCAAGGCCTCCAATCCCCCTCTTCTTCGGGTGGAGCTCCCTCCCATGTAGTTAATAACTGTCCTTTTTTTTTTTCGTTTTTTTTTCATAAAGTCCAGGGTGTTGTAGAGGCCAGTTACTAGGCACACATTGATCTTCGGGTGGACCCCCCTCCCCTGTAGTTAATAACTGTCTTTCTTTTTTTCTTTTTTCTTTTTTTTTTTTTCTCATAAAGTCCAGTGTGTTGTAGAGGCCAGTTACTAGGCACACATTGATCTTCGGGTGGACCCCCCTCCCCTGTAGTTAATAACTGTCTTTCTTTTTTTCTTTTTTCTTTTTTTTTTTTTCTCATAAAGTCCAGTGTGTTGTAGAGGCCAGTTACTAGGCACACATTGATCGCCGGAAAGCGGTGGTCGCTCTGAGGCGAGGCCACCACCCTAACTGTCTACAATGTCGAAAACAAAATGAAAACAAAGTAAATGATAATAGTTCAAAGGCCGTCGTCCCCCTATTGTTTAAATCCCCACTACCTTTCCAAGCTGTAGTCCCATTAGGGAAAATGACCTCAACCGCAAAGTTCAGGGGTACGGGCGAGAGTTGGCAAAATGAAAACATTTTATTTATTTATTTATTATTTTTATTTTTAAGTAAGCTACATTCTTCTCTCAATTTCACCTCACACTACCTGCCTACGACTACTCCAGGTACTCCATTTTTATTTTTTATTTTCTATTTTTTTTACAGTCGTACGGGGAACCCCATTGCGGCCACAACTGTGTCCACGAGAGAACACAGAAGCTTCACCCGACCTGCAGGTGGGCTATACCGGCTAGGTAGGGGACAGCCGGTAGCATCAGGAACCATGGCAACAGGACCAATCCCTGTGCCTCTGCTCAGGTGGTGGTCCCCAATCTTTTACGAATATCAGTAGACTCTGCTCAATGCCTATCGGGGGATCCAGTGGTCTATCTCTAGGTGGCGGGCACCAAGCAAGCACGCCCAGAAAGGTACACAAGATCAATATGGGGATTGAACCCACGACCTCCTGAATGCCACTTGTGTGCCTTAACAACTGAGCTAGGCGGCTCTATAAACAAAACATTTGGCCCCCATGGAGGAAAAAAAACAAGGAAAAAAAGCAACAAATCTTTGGACGTGAATGCAGCTGGATACAGAACATTGGGCACAAGTGAGGATATGCCCTCCCAAGGAGAGGTACAGCCCCCCTCAGCAAACAGGGCTGTACCAACAAAAAAAAGCAAAAAGTGCCAAAAACAGCAACCACTCTTTGGACGTAAAAGCAGCTGTCCAAAAAAAAAGAAACTGCAGAGTAGAAAGGAAGATGTCAGGGAAAGCCACCAAGGAGGTGTGCTCACAGTAGTGCCTCCGGGAATGCAACTGCCCAGAATCATCTATAGTTTCGTTTTTTGTTTTGCGTTCTTTTTTGTTTCTTAACCACTAGTACCTCCGCCAGTGTTGGGAAAATACCCCTGATCGGTATTAGTGGGGGCTATGACCAACACGGGCGTGAGTGTGAGCGGGAGTGGGTTGTGTGTGGTGTGTGGGAGAGTGTTGGCCATAACCTCTGCTGCTACTCGATGAAGGGTGGGGGACGATGAGAAAGGGAGGCACAGCTACTGGCAGGTCTCAGTCTTTGTGTTAGCCAGACCCCCACTGGCGGCCCCAACCCTATACCCTAACCATTAGGGGCAAGGGGCAACATGAAATCTCCCCTTCACAGAGAGAGGAAACTATGCTTGCAGGGGTCCCCTCTTGATAGTTAGGAGTAGGTAGTGGAAGGTAAAAGAAACAGAAGTTGAGAAAAGAATATAGAAAGGAAAAAAAATAAAAAAAAATAGGGAAAAGTGGCAGTTTTCCCAAACTCCTACAGATTCGGAGGTCGGGCCCAACGTCGACTGCCATTGATAAATCTGATCGGCGGCCCTACTGCCATTGATAAATCTGATCAGCGGTCTTCACTTGGTTTCAGCCTCCGAAAAAGTCAGAGGACCAACCGAGGCCCGCTGTTTTCCCACGCGGCAAAGGTACTAGTGGTTTCTTTTTAGTGCCCTGTACGCATCGACAGCTGAGACTTGCGACCAGGGGTGCACTCTCAGATGTACTCGAGATTCTCTATCCAGCTGCTTTTACGTCCAAAGAGTTGTTGCTGTTTTTGCTTTTTCGTGTTGGTACAGCTCATTGGGAGGGCATAGGACCTCGCTCGACTACTCTCGACAAGTGCAAAACGAGAGTGAATCTTCCGCTAAAACGTGGAAAGATACACCGCCATGGTTTTTGTCTTTTGTGCATGTCCGGCCCAATGTTCTGTATCCAGCTGCTTTCACGTCCACAGAGTTGTTTCTTTTTTCCCTTTTTTTTGGCCCCCCTAGTGCCATGTTTTGCTGAGGGCAGTAACGCCGCTGCTGCTTTTTTTCCTTTTTTTCCCCCCCCCTATTGCCATGTTTTGCTGCCGGCAGTAACGCCCTTTGGCAGAGTCTCACGTGTACCCAATGTTTTTT
>BFEA01000425.1:164950-191409 GCA_003427395.1 Chara braunii | reverse complement strand
TCTCTCTCTCTCTCTCTCTCTCTCTCTCTCTCTCTCTCTCTCTCCATCTATATATCTATCTATCTATCTATCCATCTATCCATCTATCTATCCATCCATCTATCCATCTATCTATCTATCTCACATAATCTCTCTCTCTCTCTCTCTCTCTCTCTCTCTCTCTCTCTCTCTCTCTCTCTCTTTCTCTTTTAGCTTTCCAGAAGGGAGGGTCTTCAAAAGTTGCCAATGCTTCATTTGAGTATTTTTGTCGTATTCAATCAGTGACTGGTTCGTCTTTGTTTACTCAACCACTTGAAGGGGCTGCAGGTTGAACGCTCCCTAAGAAGGCCCGTACCGATCTTGGAGGTAGAGAAATCCATGGACCGAAGAGATTTCCGAGGTTGAACCGATGTAGTCCAAAACCATCTAGTAGTATCAAGTCTAAGACTAACGAGTGGCGTTCCCTTATACCTTAAAACTAGGCCGACTACTACCCCATGCCTATCCACACTCAACTTCACTCTACACTCGTTTACCTCTGGTGCAGCGGTAAAAGTACCTTTTGTCTCAAATAGCAATGTCCATGTTTTCATCCAACCGACATCAACAGTCCAGATTTGAAAGATCGGAGGTTTATGAGTCTCCCTCTCGATCAGTCTACAGAGAGTAGAACGCAAGTAGACAGTACCACTTGTTTAACTCCGATGGTGCATCTGCCTCAAGCAGAGTCAACCAATGAGATGGGACTGCATCATATAAGCATTGTAGCTTAGCTCCTGTATCTCTCTAGTAAGGGTACCGACTTCTCAACTCAGCCTCAGTTAGCCAATTAGAATTGTCTGACCGCCTGAATGTCCTTAATCCAAAAGATGTCCTTTTCTATCCAGCGTCTTCCAAAGTTACCAGGCCTGTTTGCAGCTGACAATGGGGCTCCATCCTCATCTAGCAAGTACTGGTTTTCAGAAAGCAGTTTTCCTCAAACTTATGCCTTCGAAGAGGGTTGTTTATGTTCTGTTGGCTTTGTTTTTTTCCAGGCGTACATCACAACATTTCAAAAGACTGATTTTGGGTATATGGGTGCGAAGCAATCCAACATGAAACAACTTCAGACGTCCGATGGGTTCGTTAAGTCTCATTCCCTGCTCAAAATATACTCTCCCATTTTAACCCATTATTTACTCTATGTCTTCAAGGTTGCCCTAATGGACAATCTAGCCAGCAGGGCTATGTTTTGCATTCATGGATCTAAGATGCCCATACCCCCTTCCCCTCTAAGAAAGGTTACTATGTCCCAGGTCACCTTACACAGATATCCCTGCTCCTCAGTGACTATCAGTTTCCATAACAATTTTTGTGTCCTTGACTTTATGCTTTAATACGCTTTGTCTCCTAGCAGATGAACAGTCTGTACATAGCACAGTGTTGAAAAGACTGCTGTAATTATGAGAAGAGATCTGCCAAATAACAAGGAGATGTACGACCGATTCTATTTGGTGAGATGTGATGTAGCTTTCTTTTCAAGAAGTTGATATTGATACTCTGAACGATCTGAAACTGTCACTTGAATACCAAGAAAACGTTCAACAAAGTCTTTTGGGATGCACTTTATGGCCCAGTCGATGCACAATTGATGAGGAGAGGGTAATAAATAAAAAGTTTTTTATAAATAAAAGGTTTTTTATCAGTTTATCGAGGCTTCTGATAATTTATAATAGCTAGACAATACCTTTTGTATTTTAGATAATATATATATGTTATTTTTTACACACATGGTGAGATCGTTTGCAATGACACCCACTTTCCACTCAATGCCTCGATCGATCTTCATGCCGGAGATTTGTAGGTTGAATATAAAATTATCCAATAGAACCTTCAAGTGAACCACGAAGAGCAAGGGGCCAATGGGCACCCCTATCGGAAGGATCGTATGAGACGGAAGGGAGAACGTTGGTCATTAACCACGACAGACGTTGTGGCTTGTGAGTAGACAGCCTGAACCCTAGAATGTACATTTTGGCTAAATTTTATATGTTTTAAGGTGGTTTGGATGAAGGTTCATCCGATCTTATCGCAAGCTTTTTTCATATCGACTATTATAATCACAACGTCTTTTATTTATTTTGCAATAATCTCAATGGTTTGTAATGTGGTGATGATGTTTTCATATATAGAGCGTCTCTTTACGAATGCGCCTTGCTCTTGTCTCGTAAGAAGTAGTATATCCTTTGCCAACCTAAGTGCAATAGCCTTTGCCAACAACTTATAGACCGCTTTCAATAAAGAAATTGATCGTTAATTTAATATGTCTTTCTTGTTTTCATTTTTATACAACAAGAAATGACCCCTTCAACCATAGTGGTCTTGAGAGGTTCGCCAATCAGCACATTATTAAAGTCCTATGTGAGAACAAATGCGGAAAAAATTCAAAAGGTCGATATAAATCTGATTAGTAGCCCACCAGGGTCCGAGGGCATTACCCTTAGCCATCGCCTTAGCAGCTACCTCCATTTCTTCTATTGTTAACGGGCGATCTAGACCAATGCAACATGAAGCGGGAGGGTTATTTTTTGAAAATTTCCAGAAGTAAGAGAAATCTTAAAGATCTGTGTCTGGAAGGTAACAGGGGGATTTAGTATTAAGGATGTCACTAAAATATTATTTGGCATATTGACACATTTGGGTAGAGGTTCAAGCAACATGTGCCGTTAATGAAAAAGGATGTTTCTACTTCTTCATAAGGGGTTTGACTACTAACCTCATCAAGGATTGAAAAACAGTTTTAGTCATTCGGTCAAAGTGCGATATATACCCTAATTCTAAACTATTGCTTACATTGTTCTCTTGGCTTAATTTTCGGACTTTTTGAGTTCTCAAAAGCTAAACTCCACTTTTGAAACGTATAAATCAGAGATCGGATGAGATCATTGACGATTTTCCGCGAATGACACTTTGGTCTACCATTGTTTGATTTGTTGATTCACCTTTCCATTTTTCAACCTAGAGTTAGTGCTACAAGTTTCTTGCAAAGCTTGTATTTCTCTATCATACCAGGCCTTAGGATTCAGACAGAGATGTGTTGTTGTCTTTGCAGGTGATTTTGTTGAGTCAATCTAGTAAAGCGAGACCTTTCAAATGTGTAACATTAAATTGGAAATAATCGGGACCCCTGTTTGGATCACCCCCAGTTGTGTTTCAAAGATCACTAGGGAGTGTCAGACACAAAAGAAATTCTCACCTTCGGTGTGAGGTAACTATCCTACGAAACACCCCGCATTAGAGTAAAGTCCAAGCGTCGAACAGAAAGTGCTCCCTGCGTTCGACCGGACCAGGTGTACCGAGACACATATAGATTCAAAACCCGAAAAACATCCACTATTTCAAAGGATTCCATGAACTCATGTAACATGCAAGAGTTCATTCGTAGTGGGAAAACTTACGGTGAGCCAAGCCCCGAGTTGAGAATAGTATTCAAATTTGTGCCAGTATCAAATTCCTTGTGTCAGGGATGATTTCCGACAGCTCCGTGACAAAGTGAAGATGTTCTCTATAGTCCACCGGTAGATATAGTGACATGAAGGTCCATGGTTCTGAGTCCATTTCAATCTTGACCCAACATCATCGACCCCATGCGTTCATCGCCAATTCAATAACCTCAACCAAGAAGTCCTGGCGAAACATAATGATTATTCCTCCATTGGACCATTGATGGAACCCACAGTTGGAAAACAGACCACCACTACCTCGTTTCTCTTAGTTTGGCCTCATTTAATTTGTTTTTTTATAATGATAGGATTTTTCTGTTATTTTCGTACATCCATAGCCTCAAGCAAACCCTCTTATGCCTATTGTCCATATCATCTAAACGACAAACGTTCCAAGTAGCAAACAACAACTTATTTTGCATTGCTGCCTGCTTGACCAATTGAACTTTGAATCCGTTTTGGGGCAGTTTGATGAGTGTTAAACTTTTTCTGCCCCATCCCTCTCTCTAAGACGATTGGTTTGGGGGTGAATCAGTTGAGTCTGAGAGTGGAATTGAGTTGCGGGGAAAACAAAATATTTTTATTTAACGATTGCAGCAGACACCAAGCAAGGGTAGATGCATCTACACCATCAATCACGTGAATGTCATTGAGTTCTAAATTATCACAATTTGCCAATATAGATAGTGGAATATGAGAAATATTGACCTCCTTGAGTTGTTCCCTGCTTCGTGGTCTGACATTCATAAATGCATAAAATAAAGTCAACTTTCGTCCCGTGATATTAAGACGAAGATGACGGCTAAGCTTCAATCCCGGAATTAGTCCACTTTGAAACTTGTTCTAAATAAGTTGTTTGGCAATGATAGTTACTGACGATTCTGACGGATGGTCCGTGGAGACCGTGACTAGGAAGGATCCTGGTCCCTGAAAACCTGAGTTATTGAACCTTGATTGGAAAGGGACAAAACAAAATGATACAAAATACTTAAACACAGATCCCCCATTTTCGAGCGTGGCAACTCTTAGACCGTCACACAGAGCCAGTGTTGTCAGGAAAGTCTTTGCGGCAGTCGTCAAAGTGGATGCATACTCCCCCCGGTAGTGGTCGGCATCCGACCCATCGGAGGAGTTATAAAATGTTTTGTTTTTTTTTCCATTTATTCCTTTGGCCTGCTTTGACGCTTTATTGCATTTATGTTATTTTGGTTGATCAGTCATATAAGAGTCTGCTACTACCCTCTGTAGCATCATGTTCGGGTTCGGTGACCGAACACCGAACACGAACAGTCGGGACCGAATGCGAACGAGCGCAAAAACTTTCCGAACGCGAACATTAAAAAAAAAAAAAAAAAAAAAAAAAAACACTTTTTCCAAAAAATCTAAAAAATATATATGTTATGTAAAATAATAATACAACCAACTTTTGCCTTGGAGGAATTGGTGGTATACACCAATAGCAATGATGCAACTATAGATCGAATGACGCAGACATATATAAGACAAGAGAACCCCAAAGAAAGACAAGACAAGGGAGTAAGACGAAGAAGAGGAAAAAAAAGAAGAAGGAATATGGCGAGAAGATGACATAACACACAATTTCTCCTGAACGTGACTTGGCTCAATGAATATCACGGTAAAAACCTAGCTCAAGCCCAGACAAAAAATGGACAGCTTGTCCGTAATCGTCATAATCCGAGGCCAAGCATCTGGCGGTTGACCCTACATGTTTCATCTGGCCGCCAGAGATGGAATCGTACATGTTTCATTCGGCTGCCAGAGCCGGAATCGTCAGGGGTGGGTCGTAATCACGGCGGAGATGAACTATAATGTCGCAGAACATCTATATAGATAACTAATCACGAGTTTCTACGACAACCACCAGGGACACATAAGTAATGGTGACAAATGGGTCACCCGAGGACCAAGCAACTAAAAACGGGCCACACGAGGACCTGACCAATCAAGACCTAAGAGACCCACCCAAGGGTCCGAAACAGTAGTCAAATAAAATACTTGAAAAAATACTTTGAAAAAATGGCCTCACGAGGACCTTAACAACCAAACAAATCGACAGGCCACACGAGGGCCTTAATAGCCCCCCACGACCATCCGACAAGAACATGCAGGCCATACGAGGACCTTGGAGGTATGGTCAAATTCGTAGCCAAACTCGAGTTAAAAATAAAAAACCAAATTTTTTTTTTTTTTTTTTTTTTAAATATGTTCGATCGAACACGTTCGGGTGACGTTCGACCGAACACCCGAACATGTTCGGACGTTCGAAAAATCTCCGAACATGTTCGGTGTGCTACACAACTACCACTGTAAGTGTCAAAGGGTTTTCCTCTTTTGTGATTCCAACATCCATGGCATCTTCGTTCAAAACCACATTATTTTCAGTTTGCTCGATGAAGTGTTTTTTGTATCGCTCAAAATCAACCAGAACCGAATCATCCTCTTTTGATTTGTGTATTTTCATCAGGGTTGTAGGTTTTGTTTTTCCAGTCAGGGTGTCTAAATCCTCGAGCAATTTCATTTTCCCATTGGGCGTCATGCTTGGCCAAGATGAGAGAAGGTGTTATACAACTTGTTAGTGAAGGTGGAGGTATATGACGTGATCGATGGTGGGGAAGGATACTTTTCACTCCTGTGGTGGGAGGCATGGTTGTGTCGTGCCCGTTCTTGGACAGGCTTCCGACAACGCCGAAAACTGCGATTCTGAAGTTGATCATCTTCCTTTGATAATTAGCACGTGCTACATTTCAGACCACATTCCAACATTTTTCTTCAATGTGAAACCACTAACGACATTGGGAACAATATGGAGTGGAGGCATTGACATCAACTTCGACAGATTCCTCATCCGAGAGTTCGATCGTAAGGGTTGGGTTGAAGGAAAAATGAGTTGAAGACTCCAGTTCAACGTAAACATTCACAATCGAGGGTCCGGTCGTATCAGGATGATAATCATGTATCGTAAGAATTTTCCCCATAGTTTTCTCAATCTGAAAACGAAGATGGAAAACTGCCATTACCGGCACATTCAGACAACGAATCGAGGAAAAAATGTATTTCATTGCTTCTTTCAACTGTTTCATTTCATTCGGTGAGAGGTAGGGGTGAAAGTCAACACGACAAGCGTCGTTCTCAAATTCAATCTTGTCATAAACAACACTTTTTATCCAATCAGCATGTTGTTTTGATCATGTGATGTATATTGCTAGATTCTTTCCTTCGTGAATAAAACAACCCTTCTTTTGATCTTCCAGAAAGAGATCCGCTTTAACCCATGCCACCTTATAGACTCCCACCACATATTTCTTGACCGCAATGGACATAGTTCCTGACTCATTTCTATATACCAGGAGAAACGCCCGTGCACTCAATCATTCTTCTTGGATCCTGCTAATTTGAGGATCGACTCTCAACATGAAATGAAATAGACTGTGATCTACCTCACCATGGTGGAGACCCTCGGCCAAGTACCCATCTAGAAAACAGACCTCCAGCATGGTCCGGACTTGCTCTAGGAAGGTCGGATCAATGGGTGGCGGCGCCGAGGCGTCCGCCCCAGTGTCATCCTCCATTTAACACGAATAGGAAACTCGGGGGATATAACAAAAGGATAAATATAAATTAATTAGCAGAATGTCTAAGCTGCGCAGCATCGCATTCGGGCTCGGTGACCGAACCCGAACGCTCGGTAAAGAGCCCGAATATGGCCCAAAATAGACCGAGCCCGAACATTTTTATTTTATTTATTTATTTCATTTATTTTTTTATATATATAGGGGTTGAAAGGCCCTTGTGGGCATTGCTCATCACTTCTGAACATACACACACACACACACCCACCCACCACCACACTCCACATACCACACACACATAAGGACGTGCTCGACAACCCCCTAATTTGCGCTCGGCTGAACATATTCGGTTCACGCTCGGTCAAGCGTTCAAACATGTTCGACTGCTCGGTGGGGCGCCAAACATGTTCGGTGTGCTACAAAGTGTCTAAGTAAGTTGTATGAAAAGCTCCTAATTAATACCTCATTCACAAGCCAGTGGTCGGGTTGAGGCAAAGCAAGGAAGTATACCGTATATCTTTCAAAGAAAGTTCATGGAGCTCCTTCACTCGCATCCACCTTTAATACTCGCCAGGAGCGACCTCCCACTAACAAGGAGGGATTGGATTTAAGACCCTGAAACTGAACGTGTTTATGGAGAGATGCATATGATCGTGATTAATCTGCTTTCTGCATCTCTACTCAAATCCCGCCCAGATTCAGGCACTTGATCCAAACCTCCTTACTCCCATAACTCATATTTTTCTTTATTCTTTTTGTCTTACTTTTTCTTTTCCAGCCGTACATATGTCCCAAAGATTGACAAATGGCCTAAAGTTGTTTAATATATATATATATATATATATATATATATATATATATATATATATAAATTATTATAAATATAATAAAGATAAATTCTTTAAGCTAATAATTAAATATATATATATATATATAATTAGCTCATTTGATTATGCACACCAAAAGGAGAGGTCGGAAATCCTCGACAAACAACCCCAAGAGTAAAAGAAAAAACAAGTATAGGCGTCGAGGTGAGATCTAGCGACAGAAAAGATGATAACATCAAAGGCAAAATGAAGTCAAACCACACGCTTGCATACATAACCGTGCTACTCATGGTGAAAACAATATGTGAAGAATCTCGAATTAGTTCAAAAAGAACAAATATTCAACACATAATATCAACCATAATATAAAGCTATGGTGTCGCGCCCGTCCTCCGACAAGAATAGTGGGTGAAGAGTTTGAAGAGGGAAGCATCTGGCATCCCTGACTAGTTTCAGCCGCTCCAGATAGCGGCCTCATCTGAGGGAAATTCGAGATCGTGGTTGCGAAGCTACAATACTAGTTTAATTATATTTGTCTCGTAGGTTTGATATCCCTCTGGCTTTTGTTTACGTCTTTGCTCGAAGGTCGGTCGTATGGGTGTGGAGAGAAACCCGGTATGACCCATCTGAAGCTTCCCTCTATGGTGACACTAATCCAAACCAAAAAAATATGTCTGGTACATACACAAAACCCCCCGCCCACTTTCTTGGGTGGGACCGTGTCGGTTCGTCCTAGTGGTTTCGTCAAAATTTTGCCAACCAGGTAGTTACCTGCCTCACTTTCTCAAACGTAAACCACAATCCCCGTCTCCGGAACTGCATTCCTAGCGGTCCATTAATTATCCCAATACTCGGATCCCATCCACCATACCCGCACTTAGTATGGCCTCACACAGACCCATGAAATAGCCATATTCCTAGTCCTATTTCCCACATACCTCTGTGCCATTACACAACGGACCCATAAGATAGCCATATTCTTGCTGTACTTAATGTTAGCATAACTACGCCCCTGTCATCGCTACTATTACCAATTTCCAAACTTGTGCAACCACTTTCCCACAATGGGGCATGTCTGCTCATAAATTTTCCCAAACAATCGTTAAACAACCAGGCAGGGTAATTCAACAGGCGTAATTGTGTTTTTGTAGTTAGCAGTCCAAGTCGTGTCAATTCATCGGAAGTCGACATACTCCAGATTCGATGCAACGTGTTGGTGATAACCGCCTTTTTCTATCTAGATGTTGAGAAAAACTCAAAATTCTGGAAAATACGATAAAAGAGGTTTTCTTTCTTCCCCCATATTTGATCAAAATTCTTCAGCAGTATCTGGCATGACAAACAGTTCCTCCTGATTTCCATACCTGTTCCCAAAAACTTCCAAGTACCCCCCCCTCATCTGTACATTTCAAAAAAACTATCCTGGATGTATGCTTTCTCAATGTTTTATAAAATCTTCATCTGACGACGGACGCCATTCCTCACCGGGCACCAAATGAGGATTGTAACATCGTCGATCAATCTCATTCCTTTAACTAAACTACAACCCGCTTCTAGGCTTGCTAAAAAAATAAAACCGTTTATTGCACACAATATGCATGCTAATGGGGGGCTACTGCTTTTCCCCATTGGGATGTCGACTTGTTGTTAGACAAACATCCTTGATGGCGGCACGCAGGTATGCTTCAACTCAAACTCCACCATCTCTATGTTACAACTCCATCTATAATTCATTGGCATTTTTTCATGTGAACACCGCCCCCTTGCCCCTATGCCTAATATTAACGATCATATGATCATTTCGCGGCTGCGTATTGCTTCAGCCATGTAACCTTGGCTTAATCAATAACTGCATTAACTTTGAATTGAGTCTCTTCTGTTAACCGACACTTATCTTGGATTAATAGTGGATGGGATGATTCCTTCCTGTAGCAGAGGGGGATCGTCTCTCTTACCCGATCGTCCTCTTCATTCATACCATCTGAATCAGCGGACGGGGATTAAGGTTCCTTGTCCAACACAAAATTTGTGAAAATCACACAAAATGCCAAAACCATACATTTTTTAATAGAATGATTACTTCCCAGTCAAAGTGCTCTTTTGCAAAACAAAAAAAAACATTTTTAACTATTTGCCAAAAAAAGATAGAGAAAAACGAGCAAAAAGTCAAGAGATCCTAAAAAAGTGTCGGAAAACGTTTTCCAACAAAAATCATGTTTTAAGACTATACATCGTTCTTAAAAGAGTGGCAAAAACAGAGCTCAAACAAGTCAATCTTCAAGGTATGCGATACGAAGTTGAAAGATAAAACAAAAATGGTTTTAATGAACACTCATTTATAAGACTATAAGTCATTTTCAACAGTTAGGCCAAAAACCAAACTATGAAAAATAAGTATATAGAACTATAAATCAATGTTGAATTAAAAAAATACAACCTCGTCAAAAATATATGTTGTGTAAAATAATAATACAAACAACTTTTGTCTGTGAGACATCTTCAAATTATTAGGCAAACACAAGTATATATATATATATATATATTAAATGCTACAACATTGGATACTATATTAGGGCAAATGTATGCAAAAACAATATAACATTTTTGCATGTTCGCAGAGCCCCCGAAAACTTTTGTTGTGCGACACAACTTATAAGAAAAAAATATAATATTTTGGTTTATGAACATAAGGTGTTTCCTTTAGTAATGATTTTCAGTCAAAACACGTACTTTTCCTCGCCACTTCCAGCAGTTTTCAAAAAGTATTTTTCTATTCATTTTTTTAGTTATTTTACATCACGTTGAATTTTGCCCTTGCAAGTTTTTTTGTCTGGTTTTCACGAATTCTGTGTTGTTCGTGATCAATTCGTCTTCTTGAGCAATTTTGATCCTCTTTAGATAAGGAATTTTGCACTATCTCTCGCCTAGTTAGGATATCAAGAGGGGAGGAAATCCGATCATATATTCCAACCTTTATTTATTTTAACAGCTAATTGTAGGAGACGAGCTGCGTAGACAAGATTTTTATATGTTATTTTTTGTTAATTAGTAAGGATTAACTGGTAACGAGGTAAGGCAGTTACAAGATGATACGTGAGAGCGATCACTTGTATCTAACAAGTCTTGTGAGGTCTTTCAGACTAAATGTCCCGCATGGACGAAAGTTTGAAGTACGGACGGATGACAAAAACGAGTCTTAACGTTTGTGAATATATCACATTTAGGGGGATCGTCGTTAACTGATGGATCTTGAATGTAGCTGTTGAGATACCTAGGGTAAACAAAAGCATGAGATTAAATCAACCGACAACTTATCTTTGATGTTTAAATGGGTGGACTGGGAGGGCGTACGGGGAAAAAAAACGACGGTATCCCCACCGCATGGAAAAGTAGGAAACAACATGTATGACTCGGAGTTACCTTATTGAGAGAGGACGTCTAAATGTATGAGATGAAAAGTTTAGTCTTGTAGGTATACGTTGCTGGAAAGTTCCTACGAGAGTGAAGTAGATTAAGGGGTGAGACCCAACTCTACGAGCTTCAATCTTATTGGAGTTGATATTTAGGGTCGTTCCAAATATGTGCTATAAGGCTTACAGAGCTGCCTAGTTGCTCGACACTCCAACGACTCGGTGGCGAAGTGCACCGAACCCCATATCCATTTCGCGTCTATCGTGGTGGTAGATGTTGTGATCACACATGTTGCGCGTTGTCATTGGTCTCTGCTTAGCTCGAGCGCTGCGTTAGCAATGGTGGAAGCGAACATGTAGACCCATGTCATTCCATTACTTAGCCCAAGCAATTCAATCACCTGTCGAATCTGCAGAGGACAACCTTTTTTGCCCTTTTTATTGTCATTATAGTATTAAGGGGATCCCATAGCAGCCACATCCATGCTCAAGCCTCCAACGCGGCAACATGCGGAAGCCACATCCATCAGCGGGTGTGATATATGCTATAGCATGCGGGCGATACCGGCCAGGGGTCAGCCGATAGCATCAGGACCGAGCTTCTTCGCTGGGGCAATCATTATGCCTCCCCTTCGGTCCCCTCACCCTATAAACATTAACAGTCTCCTCTCAATATCGCTCGGGGGGACCAATGCCATATCTCTAGGTGACAGACATCAAGCTTGCCCAAGAAGGTACATGAGGTCAATGGGGATTAAACCCGAGACCTCTTGAATGTCATTTTCATACCTTATTAATTGATCTAGGCCGCTAGATGAGGCCTTAGGTTCATTATGTTTTGGTAATAAATTTTTATTATTATTTGATTTAACCACTAGTACTTCCGAAAGTCATATCCGTTAACAAACTAACACATGATTCGTGAAAACCTAACAAAACAAATTGTTAGGTTTGCACGGAATGTATTCAAGATTATGATAGTACGTTTTTCAGGCGTCCAGGAACAAAATTTTACGTGAAGTGAAACAACCGCAAAAAAAAGTATAGAAAATTACTTTTTGAAAATCACTCGAAGTGACGAGGAGAAAAACAGGTTTTTCCATATAAAATCACTACCTAGTGAAGCAGAATATGTTCAAGAACTGAAATATCTCATTTTTTTGTTATCTAAAAAAATCATGCTTACATCCATATAAAATGTATAATACGATGAACATATTCAGGGGTTTTTCGAACGCTAAAAACTGTTTTCAAACATATTTTCCCATACCTGAGCGAACATATTAGGTTTTACTGTTTATTTTTTTTTTTCCTTTTTTTTAATTTTAAACTCGAGTTTGACAAAGAATTTGAAGGTGTCTCCCTGACAAAAGTTGGTTGTATTCTTATTTTAAATAACATATTTTTTGTTAAAGGTTTTATTGTTAACGTTAAAATTGATTTATAGTCCTATAAATGAGTTTTCGCAGATCGTGGATTTTACCTAACTGTTGAAAATGATTTATAGTTCTATAAACGAGTATTCACTAAAATCCGTTTATTTTTTACATCTTTCAAGTTTGCCTTGTAGTCCTTAAAAACTGTCATATTTGAGCTTTGCTTTTTGCAAATCTATTGAGAATGACTTATAGCCTTATAGGAGGATTTTGCAAGAAAGGTTTTTTTTGCACATTTTGAGGAAGAGTTGACTTTTCACCTCGTTTTTTGCCTCCTTTATTGAAAAACAGTTCAAAACGCTATCTTTTTGCGTAAAAAATAACAGTTTGACCTTTACTTTTTCATTCTATAAAAAATGTGAGGTTTTGTCGTTTTGTTAGGTTTTCATGAATCAAGTGTTAACCATGATTTTAGGAAACATACGGGTCACTATAGAAGTGCCAAAATTCATATGACTAGAAATGTGTCTACTTTTTTGGGACCGATAATTGGGCCAAGTACTAGTGGTTAAAAAAAAAAAAAAAATTCTCTCCGAACATTTTTTTTTTTTTTTTAAAAATCAAACGTTTAGTGGATAGCAACACGTGTTGGGCCATGTAAGGCATTCACAATTCTTAATACAACCATTCAATTGATCGAAATAATAATAACCTTGTGCTCTTGTCTTCATAAAACGGGAAAGAGGCGAGGGAGGAAGAGACAAATCCATACATCAGCAACACACGAGGGAAAGAAGAAAAGAATCTGAGAAAACCACAAGCAAAAATGACCAATGCCGAAAGCCATATTATATAGACAACTGAAAAATTCCCATGAGAAATGAAAGTTGAAAAAACATTCCATAAAAAAAAAATCCTTCATATTATAAATTACCATTCCAATGTTTGTCCAATTTGCAAATTTTCAATTTAATTTAATAAGTTTCCGTGTAAATATGAGTTTTTCCTTCCAACTACATCTATTTGTTCAAGATGGAATGAAAGTCTGGACAAGTTTATGAAACGTTTTAATTAGACTTTCATTCTACTACAACAAATATCGTCTAATTTAGATTAGATTAACCTATTTATGACTGTAAATCCTTACTTAGAATGACAGTCCAATCAAAATATTTCATGAACTCATCTTGACTTTCATTCCATCTCTAGCACGCAGTTCAAATAAGAAGGGATACCCTATTCTTGGAAGGAAAATTTTCGAGTAAGACGGAAAATTTTAAAATTGGAATGACATTTTTTAAGATGGAATGAAAATTTAAAATTTAGAATGTAATTTTACTCTAGAATGATTATTGAATTCTGGGAATTTTTTTTGTTGGAGGATTCGGATAGAATAAAAATAACATCACTTCAACACACCATTCTCTCTCTCTCTTTGTCTCTCTCCCTATGTCTCTCTTTCTCTCCCTCTCTCCCCTCTCTCTCTCTCTCTCTCTTTTTCTCTCTTTCTCCCAGTTCCTCCGGTGTGGGCAGTTCGTCGTTTCACACCTATCAACACCACAGAGTCGTCACCCCGCTTAGTCCAAGTCTGCAAGCCAGGTTCACCCATGTGCCAAAGTCCTTTACTGCCACATGACCCCGCATGCTCAGCACCAGCCCGTTGGATCGCCCAACTGCCTACTCACAATCTTGCTCATGCCTGTTAGCCCATTCCCTCGACCACGCTTAACTCCAAAGTGTGATTAAAGAGCGAGTTAGTCGCAGTTGCAGAATTTATACCACTTAGTATATGCGCGAGATAATCGGGATTGCACTGAAGTGGAAGAGAGAAGGAAGTGCCTACAAGTGCATGGCTGGGCCGAGGCGTGGGTGTCATAGCCACTCTGCACGCATCGATCCAGTCATGGACTGTCTTGGCCAATGAGACGAAAAGAGAAGAGGGCACCCACCAAGAAGAAATTTCAGTTACACATAGAATTAAGGCACAGCGGGGATAAAGCATCTGACCGAATGCAGCAAAGTGCGCGCGAGTAGGGAGCATCGTGCAGTTACAACAAGAAATCATGATGCTCCCGAATCCGTAGCCTAATTAAAGTCCTAATTGCAAGAAGAAATTTTGAGAACCTATGTAAGTTCAAAATTCAAAGAGAAATTCAAAAAGATTCCCCGCGAGGTGATCGAGTAAAAAATTCCCCGACCACTTCCGTCAACCAAAAAGAAAGAAAGAGGCTGCGTCAGCACGTATTTCCACGCTCGCTATGGCGTGTCCTACCAATCGTCGTGGACCCAATTTTTCTGAAAAAATGAGAGCGAAGTCCCCAACCCCCAAGATACCATTGAACATAAGATCGCACTCATTACAAAAAGAGATTGTCACATGGTGAGTTGGGGCGGGTAATCGGTTAGATAGGATGAGGGACATACAAAAAGAAGGTGGTTTGCGGAGCGAGAGAGTGTGAACTGGGAGATAAGCATTCAAGCGGGAAGTTGTCGGGTTATTCACATCGAGGTTGAGGACTCGCATGTTGAAATTTTAAAAATCTTAGTTAGAGACGTGTGGGGCGGAATAAGAGTATTGTGGTTTCGGCGCTGGGGGGGGATCTAAGACTGCAGAGGCATGAATGTCGAGCGGTGTCTTCGAGGGATCTACTCCGTGGGGAATCTTACTACACACGGATATGACAAGTTGGTATTTTAGGTTAATCGAGGCGTATTTCTTGGTAAGGAGGGAATTGGTAAGTTAGGGCAACAGGTGGGGAAATTGTGCGTAGTATGAGTAACGCAGGGGAAATCCATACGTAGAAAAGAAAACAAAAAAGACTTCAGTACCATAAGATTGGATGGCCTGACCGCTGTGTTTTATTTTTTGAAGTGCATTGAGAATCAGACAAGTTTCATAAGAGTGGATGGTCTGATTGCTCTGACTTGTGAGGGTTTGACAGTGGTTGACTTTTAGGAGCCAAGCCTGTACCATAAGATAAGAGGGTTAGGTTGTCGTGTTTAGTTGGGGTTTATTCTGTTTTATTTCTTTCTGATTGAGGAGGTCTGAGCAAGTCCATAAGATTGGACGGCTCGGCCTCCCCTCATTTTATTCTGAGGGGGTAAATCTCGTTGGGGGCAAAGCATGTCCATAAGATTGGACGGCTTTGGGCTCGGGCCACACACAACTGGGTCAGAGAGAAATGAACCTGGCAGAAGACCAAATATGTTCCAAAAAACCCAATGCCTCGCACATGCGGGAACCCAAGAGGTTAAAACTTTGTTATATTCTATACTATCCTATCTATGAACAGGTTAGTCAGGCACGAGTTGCATAGGATTGGATGGTCTGGCTATAGCTTATCATGAAATGAAGAGAGTATAACTAAAAGTATAATTGAAGGTAACCTTGGGCAAGTTGGACCTTGTTTCTAAGATGAACGGCTCAGTCCTATGCTCAGCGTTTGAACACTTAGTTCAGAGAGGTATATATAACCTGGATATTAAACAAGTTGAGGGCGACCAAACTTTGCTTCTAAGATGAACGGCTTAGTCATGTGCCCAAAAGAAGAGAGAAGTAGTTGTGCAACCTATTCGTGTATACTTGACGGCTGAGTCAGGCATGTTCCATAAGATTGGATGAGCTGACTTTACGCCTTATGTAAGCGGGTTATAAAGGGTTAAAGCATTGAAAGATTGTGAACGATTGTTTGTAAGAGGTTGACTTGGGGATGGTGAGAGTACTGACCTTTGTGGTTTGGCCTGCATGTGACTGAGTGAGGCTACTACTTGGTCTGAGTTTCAGCTTGACAGGTAGTTGCTTTAGAGGCTCGCCACGTTCTAGAGCGATAGGAGTTAGTTCAATTCCTGCATTTTCTGAGCTAAGTTTTTTTTACTTAGACCAATTCTCACCTTTTTTTAGATCTTTTGTTATACTTGGCTTTGTGTAAATTTTGGTAAGTTACTTTCCCTACGGCAAGCGCTGTCGAAATTTATGCAAATCCAAGGAGTTAGTCTAATTTTGATTTGTCAAAGTTCAACTTGTCTAAAGTTTATATATGATTTAGTAAACATCTGGAAAGTCTCATTTTATAAAGGGAGTGCTGYCCAAATTTTTGCTTATTTAGGGAGTTAGACAAAATTGAACTTTGAAAAGTCAAAGACTATTTTTGGTTTCATATTTGGGCTGATATAAATTCTGAAAATGCACTTTTCCTACGGGAAGCGCTGCCGAAATTTTCTACATTAAGAGGAGTTAGATTATATTTTAACAGGTGGCGATTCTGGCGATCCACCCTGTATGGGAAAGATTATGCCAGGGTCTACCTTTGCTTTGGGCACTGCTTAAAGGTAGGTTCAGGCTTAGTCGACTAGAAAGATCTTGGGTGAGAACGTATTATGGAGTTGTATTCTCCATACACTTATGATTCTAGCTTCGGGATTGGCATGTCTTGTGTTACAGGTCTTCTGGATCGTTTGATTCAGGACTTGAACTAGATTCAGCTTGATCCTACGAGGATCATCTTTTGTTATCACTGATAACAGGTCGGTTGCCGATTCGTCGGTTTACRATTCAACTCCAATTCACTCCTGCTACTCAACCTAAAAGCTTTAGCCTTGTGATTGAGCTGTTTTGTTGTGTTTTCACCCGGACTTTATTGAATGGTCATCCAACAAAAGTACTCAGTATTTATTTAAGAGTTGTACGAGTGAGGCTTGTATGGTTAAAGCGAGGGGTATGAGTGCAAGGAATGGTTGAAGTTGACCCCGTGTAGTGCGTGGATTTCTGGATTAATCTTTGATGTAATTGCAGGTATGGTTGTGGTTCGGCTTCTGGATGTGTTTGTCCGCGATTACATACATATATGGTTGAGAGGAGTCTCACTGTGACTGTGAGAAATGATCGTCCTATATAAATCAGCCTTATGTATGTATTTATATGTGTCTTGGGCATGTGCGCAGCGTATTGTGATCGTGCGCAAGGGTTAGCCAGATTATGGCTTGAGAGAAAAAGGGAGGTCCCTTTGTATCCTTTGCTTCTTAGAGATTTTCATGGTCGGATGTTGGTCCTGGGCCGGGATTCAAGGTCCTTGTCCAGGACATCCCAAGCCCTAGACTCTGCAGGGAAGGAATCTGCCCCCGTGCAGAGCCTATTTGCCCCATTCTGCAGAGAGTGCAAAAAAGGGTGTGTGGTCTCCAACCACGCTTGGCGGTTGTCCAGCGTCGAGAGATTAACCCTCAAGGCGCGTGTCAGCCGACACTGGAGTATCGAATCCGACCCTCGAGATTAACGAGGACCGCATGATTATGGGCACTACATAGTACACCATCATTGTGACTGCTTGCGTACGCTTGCATTGCGAGTCGACATGAGTTGGCGCTGCGTCCGCGCGGTTTTATACCGAGTCTCGCATGTGACGCCTATTCGATTTCCGCGCGGGGAAGTTATGAGACGGATACTGAAGGGACGAGGAGTGTTGTCGTGTTGTTCGATGTGCGTGTGTGTATGCGTTTTATTTTTGTGTTCGTAAAGTGGTATGCGCGTGGTGTGTGGGATGCGTCCTAGTTGACCGATGATGAGCCTCGCTCGGGACTTCAATCCCCCAAGATGTCAGTTCGCGTGCGGGTTCGATAGGCGTATTACCGCGCGTACACCCTATGCTACATCGAACGAGAAACGCCCTCGACTGGTCCACCTCTGCGATTGCAACCGAGTAGCTTTCGTACTGTGGACTGGTAGCTCGGCGGGGATACGCCTACCAAAGGGAGGTGATAGCTCTCGTAAGGTGGAGGTAAGTTGTGCCTCGCGTAGGCCCTATCCTGTCGTAGGGGCTAGCGAGAGGTATGGCTGGCGCACTCGGCTGGAGCAGCCTAAGGAAGCTCCATTTGCGCGTTCGTGTCGAGGTTGGTCCAACTCCTGCGTGACGCGGCCGAGGAGGTCCCGCGCTGCCACGTGCGGTGCCGGACCGATGCGCCCGACATCGCACCGACAACCCCCCATACAATCCACCCATTGACATTGTTCGAGGACCTATTTTGGACGATCCCACGTAAACTCCTAGAAGGAAGGGAGGCTATGATTGCGGGGGTCAGAAGCAGGTTAACTTTTGGTCATCCCTGCTGGAAACCTGCCGTAAACTTTCGTTCCCAGACAGACCCCACCCTAGTTGTTGGGAGGAAGTGTACCGACAACCCCTCTTTGGAAATAGATGGGTGACAAACCCGAGGGGTGACATCATGACAAGCTCATCCCTGCCCTAGATGAGCTGGGTCAAACACAAGGTACTTAGGGTAGGGGATCTCCGGGACAACGAGAGGCAGACTGGAAAAGAGGAGACCAGTTGCGGGTAACCCTAAGATACTGCCACCATGTAGAGGAGTTCCTGGATAACCTTATTGAAGCCATCCCACTGGAATGGTACCGGATTCTTAAAGTTTACATGGTCCCACCTTCAAAATAGGTGATAAGGTGGCAAGCGCAGAGATCCCACTGAGGATTGACCAGATACAAATGGTCTCATTACAAACAACCCTGGTCGAACACTACACCATTACCAAACCGGGCACCATCCAAGGGACTAGAGCACCCTTTGAATGAAAAGAAAAAACAGCAGTATACCGAGTTAAAGTTACAGAGGAGAAGGGACAAAGGGTGGTGTTCCAGTCATGCAAACCCATCCAGGACTTGGCTCTGGACCCGGTATAATGGATTTGGAAGCCCCCCCAAAAGAGGGCAGCCCCCAAGGTAGGTCATATTAACCTGCACCAGTTGTCGGTCAAATCAGCCTACAAAATGCTCAGACCTAAACGACTTCTGAGAGACATGGTTAACGATAGATGGGTCAGACACCTATATGTGGACAGACCCCTCCTATCACCAATCCAATGGCTCAAGGAACAAAAATCTAAGCCCACGAAAATCACCTCCCTACAGTGGCAGATTGCCCATCGCTTTCTGCTAACCAACGACTGGTTGACTGACCGTACAAACCTCGAACAACGAGGTCTACTGCTCCCATGGTGCCAGTGGTGCCAAAGTCTTTTCCTGTTAACATCGGATTCGTGAAAACCCAACAACACGACAAAACCCAACATTTTGTATAGAGTGAAATACTAAAAGTCAAACAACTGTATCTGATAAAAAAATTAACGTTTCGAACCTTTTCTCGAGAAGCGAGGCCAAAAACTGGGCAAAAAGTAAAATGATCCGCAAAATGTCCAGAAAAATCATTTACAACAAAGATCCTGTAATAGGACTATAACTCATTTTTAACAGACCGACAAAAAGCAGAGCTTCGATAAAACAACTGCAGGGCAAAATCGAAAGTTGTAAAAAACTCAGTTCTAGTGAATACTTGTATATAGGACTATACGTCGTTCTCAACCCATATTGGCCAATATGGCAAATTTCAAGTTAGTACTACAATCCTTGTCAAAAAATTAAATGTTATATAAAATAATAAAACAAACAACTTTTGCCTCGGAGACACCTTCAAATTCTTAGTCAAAATCAAGTAAAAAAAAAAAAAAAACTTTAAAAAAGTAAAAAATTCATTTGAAAAAAAAAATGTTTCCCCACAAAAAAGAGAACATGTTTGAGCGAACGTTGTTGCAAGCAAGATCACATATTAGTCTGTTCACAAAACCTCCGAACATGTTCGGCGTGTTGCACGGCTTATAGGACTATACGCAATCTTTTGAGATAATAAAAAAAATGCATATTTCAATTCTGTACTAAACTGTGATTCAATTGGTAGTGATTTTCTCTGAAAAATTGTGTGCTTTTCCTTGCCACTTCTAGTGGTTGTCAAAAAGTACCTTTTTATTATGGTTGTTTTACTTCATGTGAAATGTTGCTCCTGCAGGAGGCCTTGTACTTTTATCATCTTTAATAAATTTCGTTCAAACCCAACATTTGTTTTTGTTGGGTTTTCACGAATCCTATGTTTGTTCCATAAGAAGATGGAGATCATTGAACATCTCTTCGTGCAATGTTTGATTGCCAATTCATATGGAGATGGTGGGACTGCATCTGGCGGAAAATGGTATCTGACATCCCCTGGCCCTGGTCATGGCGAACCATATTGGTTGGACATTGGTCGTTGGCATGAACAGCCACGACCTTCGTAGGGAACATGTACAAGTTTGGGAGGTGAGCGGTGATATGGGCATTTTAGTGGCAGACATGCACTCTAGCCATGGAGAAGGTACAGGTGGAGGGGTTAGAGGTTATAGAACAGATTCAGCAACAGGTGCACCTTATACTCACACAAAGATGGTCGAACACAAAATCATAGTTAGACCTCTTCAGACAAACAAGAGATGTTAAGAGACGGATCAAGGCATTTTGTACGAACTGGGTAGGAGGGGAACGGGAAGGATGGATTGCGAAAGTAAAATGAAGTGGTGACAGGGGAGAAGGGCTGGGGGATTTGGAAGAGATGAGAGACTACCATCTAGTTTTCAAGGACTGGACTAACATAGAACCCTCGTTTCCACTACGCCCCCCCTTGGATTGCCCAGACCCCTTCCCACCTCATGCCCTTTCTCTGGCAGAGATTCAGTCCTGAACAGTTACGTGAACAATGACCTTTACCTTGATCTCCTTTAATCCCACATATATGTGCATATATACATACATTTAGATACAATGCATACTTACATACATATAGACGCCCACATATGGAAATCCGCCCCGGTAGCCCCTGGGGAGGATTTCGCTAAGATGAGATACTCAATGCTGGCAGTCAGGGATTCTGAGTATCCTGAGCAATCTGTGTCACTGGGCATGGTCTGGAGTGAGTAGTTCCGCTAAAACCCAGAATGAAATTTCAGCTAGTCCATGCCATCCAGGGTAATAAGTACCAGCTTTAACGTAGTATTTGGCGCTTTTTCTTAAGAGTGAAGAGATATAGGTAAAATGCTACACTATCAGACACTATATAGACCTGCGCAGTCAATCCCCTGGGTTGCAGGGCAATCAATGCTGGCACGCCTCACGGTCACTATTCTCAATATTCTAAGTCATTCTCATTTTTTGTATATGGTATGGGACGCTGGATGTGTTTTCCAGCAGGTGATGCTCCCCACCAATCGATGAAGCTCTCCATAGGTGTTAGTGGTGTCCGCTCGTATCAGGGTGTCAAAAAAAAAAAAAAAAAAATATATGTATATATAATTGCACTATGGGGCACCAAAATTTAAAATGTGGTGTGGGCATTACGATGTGGTGCGGAGTCTAAAGTGTCGGTAAACGGCAAGTTGCCCACTCCCCTATCACTGACCAGATCGGTAAGACATGAGTATCTGGTTGCCTCATAGCTTTATCTTTTGTGCGTTGAAGTTATGCATTCGATGATTTAAGCGAACCCATAAATCTCAGGCATGTTGTTGCCATCTGGAGAACGGTTGAAAACGGAAGCCTTTGCAGATGATTCAGTGACTTTTACGTCGATATCAGATCAAGCGTTTTATGCGCTTACAGATACAATTGCATTGTTTTGTTACGTTTCTCACGCAAAAGTAAATTGGAAAAAATCATATTTGTTTATCCCACCAGGGGTAAATCCCCCAGATCACTGGGGAATACGGGTGGTGACTTCGGTCTAACATGAAAGATTGCTTGGACATCGGATTTCATTTGCCCCACAATTGATGACTGAAGCTTTTATGGCCTTAGCGGCAGTGAGATCAATGTTGGTTCCGTGGACTACTCATAAAGAGATCAGCTTGTACGGACGGTCGTTGGTGTTGAACAATGCGTTGTCAACAATGTGGTTCCAAATTGAAAGAACTATTTTTCAGTTTGATATGTCGGCACAACAACTCATCAAACATCTGGCCACACACTATTTGTGAAAAAAAGAAATGTCATCGGCCTCTTATCTCCCCAAGGTAGCTTGGGAGGTTGTCATTCAACCTAAATGTGGAAAGAAGAAATGACCATTTCAAATACATGCATTGTTGTCAAGATGGATTCCATGGTCGATTTTTAACAGTCCATTCGCCCCCTGGAGCCAGATGGCGGAAATCACTTTTTTGGAGGTTTGGGGGTGACGTTCCTTTTGATATATCGGGTTAGGAACTCTTAATATTGCCTATCTATACAGACATTTGCCACAAGGTATTTGCCACAAGGTATATGGGGGGGTATCATCCGAGCTTGGCGCCGCTGTTCTCCTTTTCTACTGCCTCCACAAGTACTGTCAGATAGAATTCTGACACAACCACTATTTAACAACTCGGCGATTCCTACCCGGGAAGGTATCCCCTTCCCCTCTTTCGGACCAGGGGCCTTTGGAGACTCTTGGATGGCAAGGGGGGTGGGGACAATTATAGATATTTCAGAGATACAAGAACGGGAATGGAAACCGGCCCATGTGTTGACACCGATGCTGGTAGGGATATGGCACCAGAGCCAGCACCTCACTGCATTGCAGCAAGCAATTCCACAGCAATGGCAGCAAAGCCTGAGATCAGGTCTACTCCCTCGATCTGGAGGATGGTACAAGAAAGCAGGAGATCGGGACCCCCGACACCTGTGTCAAAAACATGACATTGGAGAGATGGTGTGTTTGGCTGCGTCATCCCCTCGTTCGTTGGTTTTGGAGATGCAGCTGGCGGAGAATCCTCCACCCCTGCCACAACAATTGGACATGCAACCTGGATATGTGTCGGAGTCCACGAAGGGGAATTACCCCTTTTATCTGTCACAATCATCATATGCACTGCCCGTGGATTCTAGGGACTGGGGTTGGATGTTGAACCCCCGAAACCACCAACCAGTTCTTCTTTATCATTATACTGCAAAGTTGGGTTACAACCTTATGAGACATCGGACGGATTTCAACTGGACTGTAGCAAGAAGATGGATGGCAACAGGATCAACGAAAAAAAAATTCAGAATTAAATAATCATTTTATAGTAAAATTACGATCTAAATTTCAAATTTTCATTCCATCTTAAAAAATGTCATTCCAATTTTAAAATTTTTCATCTTATTTGCAAACTTTCATTCCAAGAATAGGGTATTCCTTTTTATTTGGACTGCATGCTAGAGAAGGAATGAAAGTCTGGATGAGTTCATAAAATATTTTAATTGGACTTTCATTCTAAGTAAGGATTTTTAGTCATAAAAAGGTTAATCCAATCTAAATTAGAAGATATTTGTTGGAGTAGAATGAAAATTTAATTAACACATTTCAATAACTCGTCCAGACTTTCATTCCATCTTGAACAAATAGATGTAGTTAGAAGGGAGAGCTAATATTTAGACAGAAACTTATCAAATAAAACTAGAAATTTTAGAATTTGACGAATATTGGAATGATCATTCATAAATATGAAGGATTTTTTTTTAACGAAATGTCTTTTCAACTTTCATTTCTCGTGGGAATTTTTCTGTTGATGGACGCAGGATACGCTACTGAGACTGGCACAAGGTCTCTCGAGATATTGGAGACTGTTGTTAGATCTTCTAGTAGTTAAACAAGCGAGTCACTTGTGGCTTATAACCCACCTGGCAGTGCCGACTGCCTCTTGGTGTGCTTCTCGAACGGCAAAAGCCACACCTTTTCGCAGTCAGTGCCTGGAATGAGAATTGAGGACTTACAACACATATTGCTACACTGTGAACTTTGCTGACCTTTTTGGGAACGGTGGAGATCAGGGTCAGTCCCAGTTCCTGGTTTGACGGACGGATCGTCTTATGACTTCATCCTTCTAAGGGCGGTCACACGACGCCATAAACCTAATGGACCACTGACCTTTCCGGAAGAAACCCTTTGACGGTCTATACTTTGGACACTATGGACACTGAGTCAGGAACTCTGCGATCCATAGGGGTGAGAGACTGACTCCGGCGATGATAAGAGCTTAGGTAAAATTTGTCATCAAACAGGCCATCTCAATAGAGCGGTCTCTTAAAGTAAAAAAAAAAGGCTTTACATCGAAGTCACTAAAGATTTTTCTTCAGCATTGGGATAGATTCTCAGACTTGCTCAGAGTATAGCCGTCTCAACTTGATTTTTTAATTTTTTTCATCGTATAAGAAATTGTTTCGTTGCACTGATTACAGTTATCTTAGGATAAAGGTCTCAGCCTATATACTACTAGAATTTTTTTTCTACTGATTTTTCTTTCAGTTTTGAATAGGAATATGTAGTGAATAAAGTATATCATCCTTTTAGGTTCTTTCATGCTCTAAGAATAAAATGAGTTAGCAGTAAAGGTTACATTTTGGTTTGAAGATTGAATTTTCTCATTTGTTAAGGTTTGTAGACTTCTCACTTGGTGGGATTCTGCGACTCCTAACATGAGCTTGGCCGGTGATGCCTCTCTCTAATTGGGAAGTTGACTGTGCATATGTGAAGGACGCCGGGCCCACTTCCCGGATTGTATTATTAAAGGATTTTGCCTGTTAAAAAAAAAAGATACAGTTTGCAATTGCACTTTGGGCACCCTACCTGGCCAGAAACCTGCATGTATACATTGTCCGAACTGCAGTTCGAAACTGTATCTTGGCCCATAGTGCAATTATAACTCATTTTTGTGACTCCCTCATAGTTCCCCCCCCAAAAAAAAAATAAAAAATAAAAACTAAAAACAGCTCCTTCACTACTACTTTTTTTTTTTTCCGAAAGAAAAATCTTTATAAAAATCGGGAACCGGGTCCGGCGTCCCTTATAAAATTAGGTGGGGCCCTCAGCAGGCAAGGCATCACCGACCAAGCACATCGAGGGCACCACGAGATTTCAACCCATAATTGACTCCGCAACAACTCCACAACCCCTACTACTGAAAAATCAACGAAAATTATTGGCAAAATCTAATTTCCTGACCAAGAAACTATAATTGACAACCCTAATTAGTAACCCTAATTCCACCAATCATAAAAAGAAAACCATAAGCAAAAGGCAATCAAAACCACAGAAAAAAAACAGCGGTCAGCGCTACTTGATCATGTCCTTTATTCATCCAAAGTTACTACCAACCCTTGTCAATCCGCTCTGCCACCCGCGCTACGGGGGTTTGTGCCCACAGGCTCCGAACTGCTGAAAGAGACCTGCATACCTACTCAGCTCCTCGCGATCCAAAGCGGATAGCACCTCCCCACACTCTTCATACAAAAACACCAACTCCCACCATGATGTTGTTCTTACTAACCAGGGAATTACCCCACCTCCCACACGGCAGGGGCCAAAAAGCCCCACAAAACCCACCCACCTCCTCACGATTTAGGGTAAGCCTCTCCCTCAATTTTGCATACACCCCCTACGGATGTTTCCCCGCCCTCTATGACGAAGCCCCAGTGGAGCAATGGTCACCATTATACCTCAAGAATTTAGATGAGAGCAGGACACCAGCCTATTAGGATGAAATGAATACGTGACCCAAATTCAATATCTCGTCTGTAATACCCTACCTCCCACGCGGCAGAGGTCGGAGACCCCGCAAACCCACCCACCTCCTTGCGATTTAGAGAAAACCACTTTAACTAATCTGCACCTTCTCACAAGGAACCCCCGCCACCCACCATAATGACGTTTCTACAAAGCGGCACTCTCTCTTTAAGTTTCATTTCATCACATGCCGAAACGCTACACAAAAATGGCAACAAATTATAACAACTATTACCCAAACGCTGAACAAGAAAAACACCAAAAATGCTTCAACCCTAGTCTAATACAAATATCAAATTATACTTGAAAGCCCAACACTCTCACATTCTGTTTTTTTTTTGTCTCTCTCTCTCTCTCTCTCTCTCTCTCTCTCTCTCTCTCTCTCTCTCTCTCTCTCTCTCTCTCTCTCTCTCTCT
>BFEA01000425.1:148777-164896 GCA_003427395.1 Chara braunii | reverse complement strand
TCTCTCTCTCTCTCTCTCTCTCTCTCTCTCTCTCTCTCTCTCTCTCTCTCTCTCTCTCTCTCTCTCTCTGTGTGTGTGTGTGTGTGTGTGTGGCCCCAACATAGGCCATGACAGGTAAGCACACCCAACCCACGAAGTCGATGTGCGTTGTAGGAGATCGTAAGAGAAATCCCCACGTGCCCCCGCTGTGCAGCGAACATGTGAAGTCCAACAACAATCTCCCATAGCTCTTGTCTCCATCACCGTCACAGGCTGACCCTGACAACGATGTCAGGGCAGGAGACCCCCTCAAAAACCTCTGTATCAAAGATCAAGGGGCATAACCCCTGATTAGTCTCGTCAGGTATGGTCCAGCGTCCAGATCCAACCCGCCAATGGCCCCCACATATCACTCTCTCCTTCCTCCATCGAACTAGGATTCCTGACAAAAGTCAAGTGAGACCAACGATGACCAGGAACATATCACGGTTCCCTCGGCACGCCCCCCCAACACCCCAGTGTTCTTCCTTGCGCTGCCACCTGCGCCAAGTTTTGGCATTAGAAGCAGATAGATTACGTCGGCCCCGTGAGCGATCCCCCAACGCCGCAACTGAGGCGGCGCGTTAGCACAGCGTTACCGCTGCTCTAACGCGCCACCGTCACCACCACGCTCTTCAAGTCGAAGAACACAACTTACGTCAGCCCCGTAAACGATCCCCCAATGCCCAAACACCGCCACTGAGGCGACTCGTTAGTGCAGCGCTACCGTTGAGCTAACGCGCCACCGTCACCAGCACGCTCTTGACCTCATCATTTCCTTGGTGGCTCAATTAATGTTTTTTGCGCCTTATAACTGTAGTACTGTTGCTTTCCCGAATAGGACCCTGCCAAGCTCAAACAAAACCAGGTTTGAACCGCCCTTCCCCCAGATGCAACCCCCTTTTTCTGAGCAGGTCTGCTTTCAGGCAATCAAAAACTAAAACTGAGACTTGCATGCATTCCTTTACTTTATCTGGGTCATGTCCTGAAAGTCAAACCAAAAGTTAGAGTAGGGATGCATGCCTTATACTCAGTCAAAACACAACAGGCAGCACAGATAAGGGGCTAATATCTGGGTCTATAGAGGAAGGAAATGATTACCTTTCAATTCCCTGCCTCCACAACTCCTCCCGAGTTCCGGCAGAGCTCCCGCAATCGGTGGGATGACTCCCCACAGAGTCTTGATGCGGACCTACGGGCTGCAATTCCGCCTGCCGCCTTCCTCTCAGGACCATATAGACTAGAATTAGAGTAAGGACGGCAGATGGAGAAGTATTTGAGACTCTCAGATCCAGGAGGGGTGCTCTCACACTTGCGTGAGAGAGCCTTGATACCTTGAGTCGCTTGAGGGCCCCGCAATGGCGGCCAACATAATTGCCAGTCAACTTTCGAAGTCAAACTGCTGAACCAGGCTGTCCTGACAGACTCTCAATACTTGTCCGGCTTGACCACCTCTCCGAGCCTTGCCCGATCGTGGTCACCCAGCGGCGTGCGACAACCCTCGGATGCAGCTGCAATATTTTAGCAGCGCTCAAATATCAACAGCGACAGCTGCTAGCCGCTGCAACCCGCGCACAGTCCACAAAAATACCTCCCACTCAATAGCAACAGCAACAGCCGCCTGCAACAGCAGTCCGTAGCAACAGTCGGGGCACAATCCACAACAACTTGTAAACTGTGCCCAACCAACAGTAGCAGCATGTATGCATGACGGCGGTCAACAGCGACGGCAACAGCCTTCAGCGACCCCAACAACGCCAATAATTCCCAACAGTTAGTAGCCATTTGCGCCCGACCAATCAAAAGCAACTCATTCCCAGCTAAGCGAACCTACCGCAGCCCCAATCTCCAACCGCAAACAGCCCTCCAAACCATAATCCCTCTGCAGTCCTTTTCGGGCTGTCATTGGCCCGCTACAGCCTTGTCTATCGAACTAGCCAATATCCTGGGTCAGTCAGATGGCTCGTAACCTTCGCAGTCAGCTCCCGCACACTAGCGCCGACAATCAAACGGCAGCGCACAGGTCGGCAGGTGCGCACAGGCTACCAGACACGCCTCTCCTCATACAGCAGCAGTAGCACCGCACCATCTAAACCGCCGAGTCTTCACCCCATAGCGGGCCTGCTGCTGTTCGTTTGGTGGCGGGTGACGTTGTCAACCGTCGAGCAAGCCCGCAGCTTGCTGGTCGCCTGCCACTGCCTGGCTCAGTGCGCTAGGCTCCCTTGCAACTTGTATGACCCTCAGGTCCTTACGCCCGCCCGCTACCCCGTACGACCTCCACTCACCCTTTCCCCTATCTCCGTCTCTCGCTCCTACCAACGACTCCCCCGGCAGCTACCGTTCGAACCTTCGGTTGCTTTCCCGCCCCCACTCATCACTGTAGCTGACCAGGTGACCAACTCAACTCCATGGCCTATTGCAGAAACAAAGCGACTAAGGATGAAACCCCTTCCCCGCTAAGCCCGTCTTCCTCGTGACCGCTCTCTTTTACCATACGAACCTGGCCCCGCACGTCGGCCAGGTTAAGACGCAGCTCGACACTGTGGCTCGACTCCTGGTGATTACGGCCCTGCCAGTCATCAAGGTAGGTGCTTCCCTCGCCACCTCCTTCTCTTCTTCCTCCCGCATATGTCGTGTTCGCCCCCGCTCGTCAATTAGCCCGCTAAATACGAGAATGAATCTTCCGCCAAAATACGGGAAGATTCATTCAGTCTCCGCCTGCGATCTACCCCCGCTATGCACCTCGCAGCGCTCCTTCCACGAATCTCCTATTCTACTAACTCATTGCTAAAACTGACTTCACCACTAGATTCACCCTACTGAAAAACATTAGACTAACACTTCCTCCCACCCGTTTTCATCAAGAAACGAGTGGGATAACTACTTTCTCTCCTCACTCCGTCTCCCTGCGACATAACCTCACGCAACAACTTTTTCAACTAACTCCTTTTCTACTCAACTAACGCTAAAACTAACAGCAGATTCGAACTCGCCGGCCCAAAAAACCTCGGAAAGAAAATGGCAGCGGCTACAGTTCAGGGGCGCGGGCTGCAAGCCCGTAGCGCGGTCTCAGGTACAGCAGGCCCTGGCGCCGGCGTCGGTGATAGTAGCCAACAGTCAAATGCGAACTTAAAGGACCAAAAAAAAGAAAAAAAAAAAGGAAGGGGCGGGGGTTCCACGTGACCAACAACCTGGATACTGCGGTCACGGCCCTGGTGCCCCCACTTAGGCATAGTCCACCATCTTTCGGGCCCCAAAGGGCATGCTTACACTCAGACCTCACACGGTAGACGGCGGGAGCGGACCATATACCCGCAATAAACCCCGCCACCCTCAGACTGCAGGCTTGCATCCCTACCCCGAACCGTGCCGTAGCCGCTCCCGCGCGCCATCCTACGCCGCCCTATTTACCGCACAAGGTCGCACCGTCGTTGTCGATGCGGTCGTCCTCGCACGCGCGCTCGCCTCGGTCAAACGTACCACTCAAAAGAAAATATCCTTAACTTAATTCCTACTTAATCAAAAATAAATAAATAATAATAATATCATTAAACAAAACGACCGATGTCCGCGCCGGCTTTATGATCAACAGCAGAAAAAAATCACGAGCGCCCTAAACCTGCGCGCCCACGCACTCTCTATTATAGTCACCCATCCAGTCAACGTAAGTCAGAGACACAGCCGCGCCTAGCGCGGTATACTTAAACTTCAAACCAAAACTATTTTCTGTCACTTGCAAAAACTGGGGCAGATACCCTTGTAAGGGTATTCGCACCGACAGCTTACCAGACCATATTAAGCGACGTCCCCGTCGCTTCGCTAAATCAAAAAGCTATAAATGCATCCGAACTCCAAATACTGGCAAAGGGGAACCAATCCGATTAGCCAACAAACACAGGGTAGAGGCCTTCATCAAACGATGCCTCCACAACTATATGCTGTCAGATTTGTAACCCGGGTTCTCACCGCCCCGACATTAGGACGCTGACAGCATAAGTTCCAAAGACCTTCCCAATCATCCTCTCCCCGGTTCTAGACAACCTTCGACTTCTCGTTGGGTGTCCCTAGTCCTGGCCAAAACTAGGGACGCGGGCACTAACCAAGACCTTTGAAGGCACTCTCGCCTTCCTTCTCAGAGAATCTCTCGCAATCAAATACACATATGTATACTTATATACTTAATATCCACTCAGCTCTTTCTGCAGTCTAGTACAGAAAGGCTAGGTCTCCATCTTGGCCCACCATAGTCTGGCTGATCGGACCAGGACTACGGCCCACCGCATTGTTATTTTAGCGGCAGTGCCTTCGTTGGTTACACAACGATAGGTTTTCTCTTGATAAGCATTCAATCAGGATTTCCCAAAAAAACTCAACCTTCACTTTCCCACGGAGTAATTTCCCTGGGGCGGGCAACTCCCCTTAAACTCTTACTCCGCGGCCCCGCAGCCACGTTGCGCCGGCTCTCAGCCATCCCCTGGGGTTACGTCCTAGAGGTACTAACCTTTCCCTCTTAGCTTGGTATTCCTCCAATGTGTCCCAGAACTAGCACAAGTGGTTAGACGGAACGTCGCAAAACTAGTCACGGGCCCACTGCGAGATTACGCAGTGGTCTGAAGGCATTTACCAGCTCTCCCACAAAAGGCATGGCATCCTTCGCACAATCACAAACAAAATTACCCCTAGGTCCACAAGGCCGTGACCCCTTACTTGATCAGAGCCAGCAGCCACCCATCCTGAGACGTCTTTTGCCCTACACTCTTTTGCGACTTTCTCAAACATCTCAAACAAACGTGGCCCCTTTTCGTCAGACTTTATCAACTAAAACACTGCTTACCATGCCCTTAAATCCATTAACTACCTTTCACACGAAGGAGGTCTCTCTCAATAGGTCTCCCAACCATCCCTCTCTTCCTAGGATGAGCTATCACACGACCCTTTTTAAAACACTTCCATTTTTGGGGATGAGTCTTTCAATAAATAACATTACCACCTTCCTTAATCTGAAGGGGTCTCAATCATAGAACAACTCAACCATAGAACAACTCAAACTGAGAGGCCTACTTATGGGCCCTCTCCACAACTCAACCACGAACCAACTCAACTAAGGGGCCTGCTTATGGGCCCTTTTTGCGACTTAACCATAAAACACCCGGCATGGTAGGTATTCGAGTCTCAAAGACTTGCAAAAAATCCCCTAGGATCCTCACACTTTCACAATAACAAACGTTACTCCCTCTCCTCACACTCGGCTCTGTCCTGCCTGTAGGCAGGCCACACGAGTATACCGAAGAGGCGACAGTTCACATCCATTCAATCTCATAAAATCCACACAATCCAATACACATGAGATGCATTCTACACATCTCTCACACAAACCCATCATATATCAGGATAGAACCATACATGTGAGAGTGATTGTGGTCGTCATATACAAAAGACAGTCTCGGATAAGGTCTCAACTCAATATATACACAGGGGTACGATACCCCAGCTCAAACGCGGGGCAAATGCCTCGAATTACATATATACACTCGGAGTTGAACAATCTCAACTCAAATCGTCACTGGTAGCACACAAGAACACATGAGGTCTCCCGGACCAAAGCTATAGCTAAAACAATTTGATCACGACGCAGCCATACTTCTCAATCCGAGGGGCCAAAGTAATTCAAGACATATTCAGATACCCTAGGACAGGTAAGACCAGAAGTCATCCATACACAAGTCTTACAACCGCCTTCCTAGGCTAGAGAGCATATCTCCCACATGCTGAGGTTTCTTCCCGAGTCTCTCTTAGCACTCACACCTATACAACCATTCAGGCCTGGACACGACGTAGGTCCCATACCTTCTTCTCTCAGTCAGTAGGCCTAGTAGAACAGACCCTTATTTCGTAACAATACCGTCAGGGTCACTCTGGGCTCCATCTACTCGAGACATTCCAATAACATGATTTGAGGCAGACCTAACATACCCCATATATACGGTTACTCTATTGATGTTCCTCCTTCCTACAACTTGAGCTACCTTACCGGACCATTATTACGGAAATCCCTTCCCTCTGTACGTTGTGCCTACCTACAACAGCTATACGATTGAGATTTTCCGCTTGCATTTACAGTCTGCTTAAGTTTCCAGGCCATTCTCACACAAACCCTTCTCCTTCACGACTACATTCATGAGGCAGTGCTCGACGCTCCATCTAGTCGCAAAGCCTCCTTCCGTGTTCCCCCAGGGATGGTTGGGTCGATACGCTCCCCAGCCCTGTCGAAAACACCTCCCTCAATATTTGTCCTTATCAGACCGCTTGCTTCATCGGCCCTTCGCTCTCGACAAAACTTCATTATGTGCCCTTCCTTGGCACAATGTCTGCAAATGTCTTCTCCCCAACCCACTTTCTTACCTCCAGAGCCGCCTTTGCTGCCACCTCGTTCCTTTTTTTCGTGCCCCTCATTCCTGCAACTCTCTCCAACTTTCCGCTTTCGGCCCCCTCCACCGGCCACTTGGCCTTGTGTCACTCGTGGTATCGGCGGCTGTAATGGCCTCATACCCACGGCTGGCTGAAGCTGGACTGCAGGGGGCCTCGGTGGCATCACCTCCATTTATGGGCCCAACCAACTGCCTTGTACACAAGGCAGATATGAACCATATATGGGTCTTGGCCTTGCTTGACCACATGTCTCCCACTGCCCGTATAGCGAACGCTCAATCGGCGGGGGCCTCTCTTGTACTGCTCTGCCTTCCACCTCTTGCGGTGTGGCCCTCACCTGTCTTGAGCACTGCCTTTTTTCGGTACCCTGACCTTCCTGGGCTCGATTCCTCGCCTTCCGCTGAGCCTTTGACAACTTGGGAGGTTCAGGCTTTCCCTTTTCTTCCATCACTCCCTTTTCTTTACTTCCTTGGGGGGTACGACCAGTCTTCCCCCAACGATCACACACCGCCTTTGCCCAGTGCTCTGGCCACCATTCACTCCTTTGCTCTCTCCGCCCTGCAGATGAAGATGCTTCCACGTTAATGGGCCCCCTCTTCAGATCAGGCGCAATAACAGGCAGGGCCATACTAGCCTCCTGCTCCTTCGTTATTTCAATGAACCCCTCGTCTCCGTCCCTTCTCGGGGCGCAGGTTCGTCCTTCCAAGGTTCCGTTGTGGAGGAGTAACTTTTGACGAACTCCCCTTCTCTCTGCCTCCCCTCGCTCAGTCGGCCCACTCAATGCTCCCTCAGAGGCCTTCCTTTTGCCATCCCTGGCCTCTTCCAGTCGTGCTAACCTTTCTTCCAATACCCTTACTTGTCTTTGTAGACCACTTAACTCTGTCTGCGATGGTGCGCCCGCAACTGGTGGCACAGAGCATTCCCCACGTGGGCCTTCTATTCCATCTTCTGGGAATATTAGCCTTAAGAAACTCTCCAACTCATCCTACGCTTTCGTCTTCTGCTTGAGGGTATACACCTCCTCACTTAATCTTTCGTAGACGAACAAGGGAAACATACACCACATCGCCTTCTTGTCCCACTCCTTCGCAAGGCTAAGGTCCTGAAAGTCCCGCAGAAAGCCAGACAAGTTTCTTCCTTGGAACAACAGAGCACGGAGGTCTAGAGGCATTGACTCTTGCAATGCCTCGCACAACAACACCTTCATCTGACACGAATTCCTCCAATGCAGAATCTTGGCAAATCCGCTTTCTTCCGTCATGATGTCGATGGCCGTCTGATGCGCAAAACAAACAACAATTCATCAGAGGGTGACCTAAGCGGGCTTAAGGCAAACAGGAGCAATTGGCCAACACTCAGATCCGCCACCTTATCTTACCTCTACGTCAAGAGGCTTTCGGTCCTTACAATACGATGTACAGGCAGGACCCCTCAAGGCTGACCGTAGACAACCAATAATAGTCCCTACGACAATAGGTATAGAAACAACTATAGCCATGTCAATAGAAGCGCCCTCAGTAGGAAAGAAGGCATTCGCTATCGGATTACCGCTGCCTGAATCTCACCCCAGTCTTTTATTCCCTCATCTGGGTCATGGGATCTAGCATATGCATCGCTCCTGAGCCACTGACTAGGAGGTAAAAACCTTAGGTCCAAATACAATCTATACACTAGTCCGCATGTATATCGTTCATACCCCCACTCTCGTGTCCTCAAAGCGGCTTCTGTTGCCGCCTCTATCCTTGCCTGTCTACCAAAACTCTTCTCTATCAGAAATTCAGGCAGGGTTACTCGTAGCGGGCCAGATGAAAGCCCAAACTCTCCAACGTGCCTGACCTCTACACGGGTTAGTACTTGCTATTCCCCGCCACGGGACACTTCCCTCGCCCACTTTGCTGCAACTGCCTCTGCTACCCTTAGAGACCTAGCAAGCAGGCTTCCGTGCCCAAGCGCCAACTCTATCCCATGCTCGATCCAAAAGGTGGCTGAGGCGTACAAGGCCACCCTCACAATTGCGCATTCCCTCTCATTATCAAATCCAGACTCGGTCCAGACAAAGATGTCCGTGCCCATCGGCATGCCTCACCATGAAGAGATATACTCTCCAGGTCTGACCCGCCTGGGTAAAGACACCTCGAACTCTCCCTCTTTCTCAATTGGCCCGAGCATACGTGGGTCTTCCCGTGCATGAGGCATCCTGAGTTACCTTCGCTTTGTCTGGGTTCTGCCCATCACAGACAAACGTCCAGCATGCGCCTTCCGTTATTCACCTGACAATCCCTGCTCCTCTGGGAAGAGCGACCCAACCGCACAGGCTTAATGGCCAACCATGAGCCAACTGCTGGACTGGGGACATTCATATAAATTTCTACAGATTGGTAAAATCCCAAATATAACCCCAATATAATAACCCATACGAAATACTCCTGAAAAGGGTATCTACTTAAACATATAACTTCACATAATTAGGCGCAAACTAGGCTTACAAGGTCTGGCATCCATAGATGAGTCCAACATGCGATTCAAAATAACATCCTCAAAACAAATGGTCTCAAGTCTTTTAGCTTCCTAAGTGGATGGTCAAAACCTGGAAGGGGTTCAAAGCAATAGTCTACCATAAATAACATGATACACCCTCAACTATCAGGCGCCATACAAGTCTACTACTTCCCGTAGTCCTTTCTATTGGGGCCTTACCACGGTGCTCGATGCATCTCTCTACTGCCTTATATGCCTAATTTCAAACATACCATGCGGAGCAAGCCTCAGACTTCTATGGCTATACAACTCGAGAAACTCCTTAGAACCCAAATTCCAGGATCCCAATTCATACTCGTACAGACTCTCAATATCCTTAGCCCAACTCTCCTCGAAGTCTCTTGACGACTTCTAACATAGTAGGTTTCCTTTACCCATTCTATGCCTCGCCCTAAAGCCAAACTGTTATATTGCACCCTTGACCGCTCGGGTAACTTCCCTTAGCCATTATGGACACCTTACACGGCCAACTCCCACAACCACCACACTTTGCTTTGTTGATACCGCCTCATCTTACCTTAATCGTATCAAACATGCAAATCATCGCCCAAACCCATCAGCTATCGGGGCCAGAAGAGGTATCCACTCCAGTTACCGTCATACTCGTCAAAGTACTCAAGTGCATAGTCGAAGTACGTATGCACGTAGTCAACGTACGTGGGTGCATGATCAAAGCTTATTCTTTTCGCGCCACCCTTACTACACCGAATAGAACCATCTCGCACAATCACCCCTCACTTGGTCTATCCGATTCCAACAATCGATTAACCATGAAACTCAAGATAAATGTCTTAATTTGCCTATTTCTCACATTCCAATACCCGGATGTCGTTCCACCAGGGACAACGGTAGGCAGCCGTTATCCCCGGCAACGGCGCCACCTGTCGAACGCATCGGTCCGACACCGCAAGTGGCAGCGCGGGACCCTCTCGGCCCCGTCACGCAGGAGTTGGACCAACCTCGACACGAACGCGCAAATGGAGCTTCCTTAGGCCGCTTCGGCCGAGTGCGCCAGCCATACCTCTCGCGAGCCCCTACGACAGGATAGGGCCTACGCGAGGCACAACTTACCTCCACCTTACGGGAGCTGTCACCTCCCTTCGGTGGCCGTATCCTCGCCGAGCTACCAGTCCACAGTACGAAAGCTACTCGGTTGCAATCGCAGAGATGGAACAGCCGATGGCATTTCTCGTTCGCTGTAGCATAGGGCGTACGCGCGGTAATACGCCTATCGGACCCACACGCGAACCGACATCTTGGGGGGCTGAAGTCCCAAGCGCGGCTCGTCGACGGTCGACTAGGACGCATCCCACACACCACGCGCACACCACTTTACGAACACAAAAATAAAATGCACACACACACACACATCGAACAACACGACAAGACTTCTAGTCCCTTCAGTAGTCGTCCCATAACTTCCCGGAGCGGATATTGAACAGGCGTCACGCGCGAGACTTGGTATAAAACCGCGCGGACGCAGGGCTAACTCATGTCGACTCGCAATGCAAGCGTACGCAAGCAGTCGCAATGATGGCGTACTATGCAGTGCCCATAATCATGAGGTCCTCGTTAATCTCGAGGGTCGCATTCGACACTCAAGTGTCGGCTGACACGCGCCTTGAGGGTTAATCTCTCGACGCTGGACAACCGCCAAGCGCGGTTGGAGACCATACACCCTATTCTGCACTCTGTGCAAAGTGGGGCAAATAGGCTCTGCACGGGGGCAGATTCCTTCCCTGCAGAGTCTAGGGCTTCGGATGTCCTGGACAAGGACCTTGAATCCCGACCCAGGACCAACGTCCGACCATGAAAATCTCTAAGAAGCAAAGGATAAAAAGGGACCTCCCTTTTTCTCTCAAGCCATAATCTAACTAACACTTGCACACGATCACAATACGCTGCGCGCATACCCAAGACACATATAAATACATGCATAAGGCTCATTTATATAGGACGATCATTTCTCACAGTCAAAGTGAGACTGCTTTTAACCATATATGTATGTAATCGTAGACAGTCACATCCAGAAGCCGAACCACAACCATACCTGCAATCACATCAAAGATCCATCCAGAAGTCCACGCACTACACGGGGTCAACTTCAACCATTCCTTGCATTCATACCCCTCGCTTTAGCCATACAAGCCTCACTCGTGCAACTCTTAAATAAATACCGAGTACTTTTGTTGGATGACCATTCAATAAAGTCCGGGTGAAAATACAACAAAACAATTCAATCACAAGGCTAAAGCTTTTAGGTTGAGTAGCAGGAGTGAATTGGAGTTGAATCGTAAACCGACGAATCGGCAACCGACCTGTTATCAGTGATAACAAAAGATGATCCTCGTAGGATCAAGCTGAATCTAGTTCAAGTCCTGAATCAAACGATCCAGAAGACCTGTAACACAAGACATGCCAATCCCGAAGCTAGAATCATAAGTGTATGGAGAATACAACTCCATAATACGTTCTCACCCAAGATCTTTCTAGTCGACTAAGCCTGAACCTACCTTTAAGCAGTGCCCAAAGCAAAGGTAGACCCTGGCATAATCTTTCCCATACAGGGTGGATCGCCAGAATCGCCACCTGTTAAAATATAATCTAACTCCTCTTAATGTAGAAAATTTCGGCAGCGCTTCCCGTAGGAAAAGTGCATTTTCAGAATTTATATCAGCCCAAATATGAAACCAAAAATAGTCTTTGACTTTTCAAAGTTCAATTTTGTCTAACTCCCTAAATAAGCAAAAATTTGGRCAGCACTCCCTTTATAAAATGAGACTTTCCAGATGTTTACTAAATCATATATAAACTTTAGACAAGTTGAACTTTGACAAATCAAAATTAGACTAACTCCTTGGATTTGCATAAATTTCGACAGCGCTTGCCGTAGGGAAAGTAACTTACCAAAATTTACACAAAGCCAAGTATAACAAAAGATCTAAAAAAAGGTGAGAATTGGTCTAAGTAAAAAAAACTTAGCTCAGAAAATGCAGGAATTGAACTAACTCCTATCGCTCTAGAACGTGGCGAGCCTCTAAAGCAACTACCTGTCAAGCTGAAACTCAGACCAAGTAGTAGCCTCACTCAGTCACATGCAGGCCAAACCACAAAGGTCAGTACTCTCACCATCCCCAAGTCAACCTCTTACAAACAATCGTTCACAATCTTTCAATGCTTTAACCCTTTATACCCCGCTTACATAAGGCGTAAAGTCAGCCCATCCAATCTTATGGAACATGCCTGACTCAGCCGTCAAGTATACACGAACAGGTTGCGCAACTACTTCTCTCTTCTTTTGGGCATATGACTAAGCGGTTCATCTTAGAAGCAAAGCTTGGTCGCCCTCAACTTGTTTAATATCCAGGTTATATATACCTCTCTGAACTAAGTGTTCAAACGCTGAGCATAGGATTGAGCCGTTCATCTTAGAAACAAGGCCCAACTTGCCCAAGGTTACCTTCAATTATACTTTTAGTTATACTCTCTTCATTTCATGATAAGCTATAGCCAGACTATCCAATCCTATGCAACTTGTGCCTGACTAACCTGTTCATAGATAGGATAATATAGAATATAACAAAGTTTTAACCTCTTGGGTTTCCGCATGTGCGAGGCATTGGGCCAGACCATCCAATCTTATGGAACATATCTGGTCTTCTGCCAGGTTCATTTCTCTCTGACCTAGTTGTGTGTGGCCCGAGCCCAAAGTCGTCCAATCTTATGGACATGCTTTGCCCCCAACGAGATTTAACCCCTCAAAATAAAATGAGGGGAGGCCGAGCCGTCCAATCCTATGGACTTGCTCAGACCTCCTCAATCAGAAAGAAATGAAACAGAATAATCCCCAACTAAACACGACAACCAAACCGTCCAATCTTATGGTACAGGCTTGGCTCCTAAAAGTCAACCACATTCAAACCCTCACAAGTCAAAGCAATTAGACCATCCACTCTTATGAAACTTGTCTGATTCTCAATGCAGTTCAAAAAATAAAACACAGCGATCAGGCCATCCAATCTTATGGACCATGCCTGACCCCATAGGACCCTGCCAAGCTCAAACAAAACCAGCTTTTAGCCGCCCTTCCTCCAGATGCAACCCTTTTTTTCTGAGCAAGTCGGCTTTCAGGCAATCAAAAACTGAAACTGAGACTTGCATGCATTCCTTTACTTTATCTTGGTCATGTCTTGAAAGTCAAACCAAAAGTTAGAGTAGGGATGCATGTCGTATACTTAGTCAAAACACAACAGGCAGCACAGATAAGGGGCTAATATCTGGGTTCATAGAGGGAAGGCAATGATTACCTTTCAATTCCCTGCCTCCAGAACTCCTCCTGAGTTCCGGCAGAGCATCCGCAATCGGTGGGATAACTCCCCAGAGAGTCTTGATGCGGACCTACGGGTTGCAATCCCGCCTGCCGCCTTCCTCTCAGGACCAAATAGACTAGACTTATTGTAAGGAGGGCAGATGGAGAAGTATTTGAGACTCTCAGATCCAGGAGGGGTGCTATCAGACTTGCGTGAGAGGACCTTGATACCTTGAGTCGCCTGAGGACCCCGCAATGGCGGCCAATATAACTGCCGGTCAACTTTCGAAGTCAAACTGCCGAACCAGGATGTCCTGGCAGACTCCCAAATTGCTGCAATAACGTCCCTACTTGTCCGGCTTGACCACCTCTCCAAGCCTTGCCCGATCGTGGTCACTCAGCGGCGTGCGACAGCCCTCGGATGCAACCGCAGTATTTTAGCAGCGCTCAAATAGCAACAGCGACAGCTGCTAGCCGTTGCAACCCGCGCACAGTCCACAGCAATACTTCCCACTCAACAGAAACAGCAACAACTGCCTGCAACAACAGTCCGTAGCAGCAGTCGGGGCATAATCCACAGCAACTTGTAAACTGTGCCCAATCAACAGTAGAAGCATGTGTGCACGGCGGCGGTCAACAACGACGGCAACAGCCTTCAGCGACCACAACGCCAGTAGTTTCCAGCATTTAGTAACCATTTGCGCCCGACCAATCAAAAGGGTCAGTCAGATGGCTCATAACCTTCGCGGTCAGCTCCCACACACTAGCGCCGACAATCAAACGGCAGCGCACAGGTCGGCAGGTGCGGACAGGCTACCAGACACGCCTCTCCTCATACAGCAGCAGTAGCACCGCACCATCTAAACCGCCGAGTTTTCACCCCATAGCGGGCCTGCTGCTGTTCGTTTGGTGGCGGGTGACTTTGTCAACCGTCGAGCAAGCCCGCAGCTTGCTGGTCGCCGGCCACTGCCTAGCCTAGTGTGTTAGGCTCCCTTGCAGCTTGTATGACCCTCAGGTCCTTACGCCCGCCCGCTACCCGTATGACCTCCACTCACTCTCTCCCCTATCTCCCTCTCTCGCTCCTACCAACGACTCCCCCGGCAGCTACCGTTTGAACATTCGGTTGCTTTCCCGCCCCCACTCATCATTGTAGCTGACGAGGTGACCAACTCAACTTTATGGCCTATTGCAGAAACAAAGCGGCTAAGGATGAAACCCCCTCCCCACTAAGCCCGTCTTCCTCATGACCGCTCTCTTTTACCATACGAACCTGGCCCCGCACGTCGGCCAGGTTAAGACGCAGCTTGGCACTGTGGCTCGACTCCTGGTGATTACGGCCTTGCCTGTCATCAAGGTAGGTGCTTCCCTCGCCACCTCCTTCTCTTCTTCCTCCCGCATTTGTCGCGTCCACCTCCGCTCGTCACCTAGCCCGCTAGATACGAGAATGAATCTCCCGCCAAAATACGGGAAGATTCATTCATTCTCCAGCTGCGATATACCCCCGCTATGCACCACGCAGCCCGCTTTCCACGAATCTCCTATTCTACTAACTCATTGCTAAAACTTACTTCACCACTAGATTCCCTATTGAAAAACATTAGACTAACACTTCCTCCCACCCGTTTTCATCAAGAAACGAGTGGGATAGCTACTTTCTCTCCTCACTCTGTCTCCGTCCGCCATAACCTCACGTAGCAGTTTTTTCAACTAACTCCTTTTCTACTCAACTAACGCTAAAACTAATAGCAGATTCGAACTCGCCGGCCCAAAAAACCTCGGAAACAGGACCTCCCTCGCCCGCTTTCTTCGAGCGTCGAGCGAGCAATGCAAATCTCGTTCTGCTCACTCACGCCTTCTCCATAGCTCCACGCACTAACTTTCTCTCTAACCTCCTACCTTACTAACCAGACAGCCAAACTGACTTCATATTCGAACTCCCATGACAAAAAAACCCCTATTTAGTMCCTMCCCTCGCCCGATTTCGTTGAGAAACGGGCGAGCAACGCTCTTCTCMCCCCGCCATTGCCCCTTCTCCGTCATTGTTTTCTCCGAATGAACCCGGCGCGAACTCGCGGCCAGGTTCATTCCCTCCTTTATCCGCCATCCCGGTTCTCTCTGCTGCTGCCCCGTCACTCCCCACCAACCTGTCGCTCGGTCCGTCATACTTCCTCCTCGCCCTGCGCCATGGCTCATCTCTTGGCCATGCCCGATCTCCCTCGCCCTCACCTCCAGCGCACCCGGACGCGACCCCGGTCCAGGTTCACCCTTCGTTCTCTGCACTCCGTCCCCTCCACTTCGACCTCGACCATACTCACCTGGACAACGCCCCTATTCAACCACTTCGTCTCGCCTACCTCCCATGCAGAGAAGAATGGGCGGGCTCTGTCCCCCCACGCTACCGCCAGGGATAACTACAGTCCACCGCGCACAGTCTCGCCGCTGTGCGCTAAACCATTGCCAAGTTCCGCCTTCCCTGCTGGCTCTCCGAAGGAGAGGCAGCAGTCAGAGGGGAACTCCGAGGGAACCAGCTGTTACACGGTTTGACTAGTCCTTCGTTACTATACCTAAGTTCGACGGGCGGCCCACACGCAGCAGCAGCGAAGTGTCTCCAGGCGCCCTGCCCAAGCAGATCCGCCTTCCCTTTTTCGGGCTCTTAACGGGCAGCTCACACAGACAGCGGCTACAGTCCCGGGGCACGAGCTGCAAGCCAGCAACGCGGTCTCAGGTACAACTAGCCCTGGCGCCGGCCTCGTTGATATTAACCAATACTCAAATGCGGACTTAAAGGACCAAAAAAAAGAAAAAAAAAAAAGGGGGGGGGGGGG
>BFEA01000425.1:114458-130056 GCA_003427395.1 Chara braunii | reverse complement strand
GGACCCGCTGATCTCGGGCCCAGCGACCCATTCTAACAACTTCAAAGTTAAAACCAAAGCTAACCAGGCGGCCAAAAGAGGAGCACCAGGGCCAGCTACTGAAGAAGCTGCTCCGTTTAGCCTATCTGGGGGGGAACTAGCCCAGTGCAACCTGCACATGTTAAACAAAAGACCACATTGGGCCTACAACGGCCCCAATGTTAACCAAGTAGTAACCAACGGGTCACCCTTCACGTCCGGTGACACCAGCCTTCCTTTGTAGCCTCATGTTTTCCATGACCAAGTCATTCCTGCCTTAGAGGAGCCTGACTTTGCCTTTCTGTGCCAATCCGCCCATATGCACTGTCTGAGGTGGGCCTTTACCTGAGTCTTCTGAACTGTGTTCGGAATCCGTTCCTAACGAAAGACGTGGCTGTTTCTTTCTACCCTGATTTGCAGGAGCAGAACTACCCTGAACACTTGAGCCAGGTAGATGACCGCCGTGTCCGCCGCAGCCGACCTTTCTGGGATACCATCATAGATGTAGTCATCTGACCATTCCATATTGGAAAGATTAAGGTTCTTCCAGTGCTTCCGCCACCAACTCCAGATACGTTTAGAGAAAGGACAATCCAGCCACAAGTGGGGGGTGGTTTCCCATGCCCACTTACACCGAGCGCAGGTGGGTGAGACATCCATGCCCCTGCCAGCTAGAAATGCTGCAAAGGGAGTCACTAGTAGCGATTGAGTCCATAGGATACTGGCCTGACGCTGAGACGGGAGCTTCTGTATCAACTTCCATAATGCCACGTATTCTTCTTCGGTGTAACTCTTCAGCGTCAGGTCAGACCTGGCTTTCCTGACTACATCCAAAGGTTTGCAATTCCGATTTTGTCTGAGTATTTGAACTCCCCACTTTGGAGTGTATTGTTGTAACTGCAGATTGACCGTAGTCTGAGCAGTTTTTACCGTCCAGCTCCAGCGGATGGGGTGCAACTTAACCTCCGACGCTGGTCACCGTAGCTTGAGCAGTTTTTACCGTCCAGCTCCAGCGGATGGGGTGCAACTTAACCTCCGATGTTGGCCGCCCTGCCATACACATTCTCGGGCAGGACACATTATAACGGTCCGTGTTTTCATCTACCACGCATTGAAGGAGCTCTGGTGATGAGGAGAAGACGCCCTCATTATCGAATCTCAGTGGAATTACGTCCTCCCACGAAAGCTCTTGAGTCCATAGTCGGAAGATCGCCCTGCCTGCATCATCTTTTCCCAAGAATTTACAGACCTTGGACTCCAATGAGTGATCCTTGGATATATACCAGCTTCCTTCTTGCAGCAAATCATTCTGATTGAGCAGGGATTTCCTGTGTTGCGAAATGACCTCGATTAGAGATTGCAATTTCTCATGTGCCCCCCGTAGATAGGGGTGCCTCCTTCTTAGCTCTTCACCAGTTATCCAACCCGAATTATCCGATTTCCTAATGTCCCGCACTCTGAAAATACCTCTCTCCATCCAACGTCTTCCAAACAGGCCTTGGCCTTCTGCTGCAGAGAGCGGTAGACCATTCGTATCCACAATATGAGGGTTATCAAAAAGACTCGTTCAGGATTTCCGTGAGTGTCTGGGGTTCTGAATAGTAAGGCGGTCTAATCTGTTTTCGAGGGTAGTAAAATGCAGATTTTGACCGTCTGTTAGCAAAGGACTCGCAGAGAAAACAGGACCAGACGTCTGTGTGGTTGGACAAATTTCACTCATTCCCCAAGAGGTATTCCCCTATCTGAACCCTGAACCTATCTCATGAAGCTAAAGCAGCCTTGATTGGCCATTTTGCTAGGGATGCAATGTTCTGCAGTTTAGGATCTAATAATCCCAAACCTCCTTCATTTCTTGGAGTAGCAATGCAGTCCCAGGCCACCTTACTCAGGCAACCTTGATCTTTGCCTGCTTCTGGTTTCCAAATGAGCTTCCTTGCTCTTGCTCTGATGCGGTTATGTGCAGCATCGCTCATAAGATAGACTGTCAGAACATACCATAAGACAGAAAATGCTGAGGCTGAAATCAACAGTGCTCGACCAAAAAGGCAATGATAATAAAGCCTATTCCAACTGGCAATACGAGACAATACTTTATGTTCCAACAACTGGTCTTGTAAGTCCCCGCAGTCAGACGTTGACACTTGAACTCCAAGAAAACGCTCCGATGAGTCGCCCGGTACTCTTTTCATCCCCCAGTCCGCGCACAGATGATGAGCTGAGGGTAATAGATAAACTGACTTGGACCAAATAAGAATTAAGGACCTGAGAGATTTGATCAAGAACTTGTGGTGAGTTTTCTGCGCAGATGGTTAAGTCATCAGCAATCGCTGCTACTTTCCACTCTACACTTGGTTTGATTTTTAAACCTGCGATTAGTGAATTGAACCTAAGGTTGTCAAGAAGGATTTCAAGATGAATTACAAAAAGCAGAGGGGCTAGCGGGCAGCCATGTCGCAATGACCTTGTTAATTTAAAGGACTCCAAGCGATGGCCATTGATCATTACCGAGGTTGTGGCCTGGGAGTACATCCCCCGCACCCATGTGGAAATGTTCCTACCAAAATTCATATGTTTTAGCGTGGTAAGGACAAAGGACCAACCGACTTTATCATATGCCTTCTCCATGTCAAGGAGAAGGATAGCCACGTCTCTATTCTCCTTTGCGATTACCTCTACCGCTTGTATAGTGGTAATGATATTCTCATGTATGGAGCGCCCTTTGACAAAGCGACTTGTTCCTGCCCAGTCAGTTGTGGCGAGTGCACAACGATTCTCAAGGCTAGAGTTTTTGCTAACAATTTGTATGCTGCATTCAACAAGGAGATGGGACGCCAGTTTCGTATGTCCTTCTTCGAACCTTTTTTATAAAGCAGGGAGATGACTCCCTCAACCATACCCCGAGGGAGGTCCTCACCCAAAATGACATTATTGAACAAGGCTGTGAGGATGGGGCCAAAGGTTTCCCATAGGGCCAGGATGAACTCAATAGGCAATCCATCCGGTCCCGGGGCCTTGCCTATAGTCATGGCCTGTGCTGCTACCTTAAGTTCTTCCACTGAGAGAGGACGGTCCAAGTTGAGCAAGGGGTGGAGCGGGATCTTTTTATCTGAGAATTTCCAGAAATCTGAAAGGTCCGGTAGGTCTGTGTCCACCGAATCGTAGGGACGGCGAGTAGTGAGTATGTCGCTAAAATCTTCCTTGGCATATGTACACATTTGGATCGTATTTTCTGCTGGCGGAGCAACAAGTGAGAAAGGATGTTCCAACTCCTTCATCAAGGGTCTGGTGTGAGATTTCATAAGGGCCTGGAAGGTGTCTTTAGTCATTTGATCATGGTTTATCATACCCTTGATTCTTACCCAATCCCTACGTTGTTCTTCTAGTTTGGTTTCGTGAAGCTGAAGAGCTGCCAAGGCATCCTGTCTTTTCAAGTACCAATAGAGGTATGAGACTATGTTGCTCCCCAAGTTTTGTTCTGCTTGTGATATGGTATCCCTTAAGTCATATAGTTGTTTATGTGTTTTTATGCTTTTCATTCTCGAGTAGGTGCTGCAGGCTTCCTACAGTGCTGCCATGAGTCCATCATACCACAGCTGAGAAGAGGCACATAATGTGGAGGCTTTCTCACGGTTTTGTATAATACAATTCAACCATTGTCTCAAAGCCTCGTCCTTCAAGTGTGAGACATTCAATCTGAAATATCCTAGTCCCCTGTCGGGATCACCCCCCAACTGTAGCTCAAAGATTATGGGGAAGTGATCCGAAAGAGGGGAGACACCTACTTAGGCCTCCAGGCAATACGTCCACGAGGTACCCTTTAATAGAGCAAAATCCAAATGTCTAGCCGAGGCGACACCATGTGCCGAACCAAACCAAGAAAAGCCATGGAGCTCTGGGTTCAATACTCGGTAAGAATCTATTAAACTAAAGGTATGAATAAATTCATGGAGCAACAATGCATCTTTCCGGACTGGAACCACCAACGGGGAATCCAGACCTGGGTTCAACACTTTGTTCTAGTCTGCAGCGAGGATAAGATTATCAGAATCCGGTAGTAGTTTTGGCAGGCTGGCAATAAATAGTACTCTTTCGTTAAAGTCTACTGGAAGGTAAAGTGACATTATCACCCATGTCTGAGACTCTATCCCTACCTTTACCCAGCACCAGCGTCCAGAAACATTTTTCAAGGAATCAATGACTTCCACTAAAAGATTCAAACGAAACAGAATCGTCGTCCCGCCTTTGGTACCAACTGCAGGTGCCCAGAGCTGAAAGTGTGACAAACACTGACGCATTTCTCTGATTTTTCCATCATTGAGTTTCGTTTCCTGGATACACATTATCTTGACCCCATTCTCGAACATCCAGCCTCATAACCGGTTCTGCTTATTCCTGTTTGTAGACTCTTCCAAACACCTGATGTTCCAGGTGGCAAAGGAGAGTCTATTTCGCATTGGCAACTAGCTGCCCGGTTGCTTGCTGGATCCGGTGTGTAGTACCTTGCAGCAGGGAAGATTTACGACGTCTGGTGGCGGTTTTCTCCTCAGTCTTAGGCTGGGGAGTTGACCAACTAGATCGTAGAGTGGAGTTCAATGTTTGCTCAGCAAACATGATGCCCTTATTGGAGGACTGTATCAAGTAAGCTGCAACTGAGAGGGCTGTCAGTCCATCCACCAGTTGAATATCATTTAAAACCGGATTTTTGGGATCAATCAGGGAAGCAATCAGAAAATATGTCGTGCCAAGTTCCTTCAATTGTTCTTTTCCCAGCGGTCGGGCATCCAAGGTGTAAAACAAAGCCAGTTTCTTTCCGTGATTTGAAATCAGGTGCCTGGTCAGTCTGATCCCCGGTGTCGGGGCGAATACCCTTACAAGGGTATCCGCCCTGGTTTTTGCAAGTGACAGAAAACAAGTTTGACCCGGAATTGTTGAGAAGGCCGCGCGACTTGCGGCAGTGTGGTGGCTATAGGTTGGCTACGAGGTCTAGAAGTTGAGAGTGCGTGGGCGCGCAGGGTTTGAGGCGCGCGGGATTTTTTTCCTTGTCGTTGATTATAAAGTCGGCGCGGACGCCGGCGGGTTGTAGGATGGTGCGCGGGGCAATTATGGCACGGTATAAGCAAGCCGGCGCGGGCACTGGGAGCCGCGCAGCCGGTTTGTTGGCCCAAAGCGTCGCGCCGCACTGCCTTGTATGGTACTCTGCGGGTGTCAATCTTAGGCTTGGGCTTAGCCCTATTGGTTACGGTATCGGGTTCGTGAGACAGAGGTTAAGGAATCGAGGACGAGAGATGACAATGTCGAAATATCAGAGTGGTGTGGAGGGATCGAGGGGCTGGCGGGGCTATCCCTTTTGGTTTTGCCGTCGGCGGCGTCAGGACGGAGCCAACGGTCATTTTTTTCGAGTTTTTATTATTATTTGTTTTGACTTTTCGTAAGTAGGGTCGGACGCCGGCCACGGACGGCCGTCATGGTAGTCGAGGATCTTAAGCGCACGCCTCTTTTGGTTGACCGGCGGACTCAGGCGTGATTGAAATACCGGCGAAGTCCCCTCGACCTTGTCCGTCTTGAAATACGGACTGAGGAGCTTAACGTACATGCGAGCCAGCGGGTGATTAGCCCACGAGGCGGAGGAAAACTGAGCGGCGTGGGTGTTTCTGCAGCGGCACCACCATCCGCGGTTTGCTGTGGGAGGTTTGGGTGTAAGCGTGGCCGTCGAGACCCGCGAGCTGGCGGGCTGTGCCCAGGGCACTATGGCAAGGCCCGCGGTGGTAGCACGGCATGCTGCGGCCCGCGTGGAGTCGTTCCCAATTCGGCCTCTAAAGTCTTCGCCTGGATGCCTGCTACTACTACCAAGGTCTGCATCGGGGTCCGCGTCATCTGGAACCGTGCTGTGGACCTGTAGTGGGCCCGCGCCCTCAACTGTAGGACGGCCTCTGTGTGGGTTGCCTGTTGGGGACCCGAGAGGGCGGCCGACTCTGCCTGGGTAGGGCGGGCTGAGGGAGACTCCCTGTGGAGGCCGGAAACGATAGTGGCGTGCAGATCGTTCGTCGGAGTTGGGTATAGGGGCAAAAGACTAATCGGACCGTCTAGTAGCTGGTTCCCTCCGATGTTCCCCCAAAGACAGTCGGGGGTAGGTATCGGGCTCGGCTGACCGGTGGCTGTTTTAGCGCAGCAGGCCGCACATCGTCGGGGTGCGCTAACAGGGGGAGGGGAGAGTGAACCAAGACGAGGGGTGTGCCCGGTGCGGGTAGACGTAGGCAGAGGTAGTGTGGGCAGGAGAGGGCGATGGGCGCACGGCATGAGAAACCAGGCGGGGCGGAGCTGCAGTGATGCTTAGCGCGACGGGCTGACGGAGAGATCACGACCAGGCCCTGTCGGGACGGTGGGTGTGGAAGTGGAGATGAACCCGGGCGCGTTTTGGGACCGGGTACAAGCGGAGGTTTGGGTGGTGGGGCGACGAGGGAGAAGGAACGTGGCGCAGAGAAGATGGTGAAGCCCGCCCGTTCCTTGACGGATTGGGATGGGGATTGACACTAGGTGCGTGTGCAGTAGGAGGAGGGATCGCGCCAGTGGAAGAGTGGCTATGGCGGAGGTAAGAGTGTGCAGTTTAGCCGTTTCTTACTGAAAACGGTCCGGAGAAAGTACTAACCCCGGTTTTTTGGGGCGGGCGACCCCGATTTTGAGGTCAACTTCGGTGGAAGGTCAGTAGAAATGGAAGTTAGTAAAAAAACGATGCGGGGTGGTGTCGAGAAGAGCAGCAGTGGAGGGAAGAAATTCGAATGAACCTAGACGCGGATTCGCGCTAGGTGCATTCGAAAATGAATGAAAAGGGGGAAAACGGGAAAAAGCTATATCTCACCCGTTTTTTGACAAAATCGGGCGAAGGAAGTTTCATTTTGAAGGTTTTAAGGTGCTGCGAGTCTGATGGTGGTGTTAGTTGTGAGGATAGGTTAGTAGAATAGGAGTTAGTAAGAGGAAGCCTTAGGGCTCCGCTGGCTATGGCGGAGATGAGACAGGAAACGAAGATTTTTCTACATCTCGATTGTTTCTCCACCGTTTTTGGTAAACCGAGATGCATTCTGGGGTTTGTTAGCCTAGGCGAACGTGTTGTAAAGTTGGATTAGGGAGAAAGTTATTAGCCTAAGAGTTAGTATGAGAAGGGAGGCCGGGCTATGGCGGAAGGAAGGCATGTGGGGAGCTAAAAGTTATGTAGCTCACCCGTTTCTTGATGGAAACGGGCGAGCGAATAAGCTAAACTGAGTTTCTCGTACCGGGCGACTTCGATTCCGGGGTTAGTTCTGGTGTTAGAGGCGTAGGGTAGGAGGTTAGTAACGAAGATGGTGCGCCGGGGCATGGCGGAATGCCGGACGAACGGAGGACCGAAGGCAGTTGGGAAGGGGTGAAACTGGGCGTGCTTCTGCACTAGGAGCAGGCGGCAGGGGAGGCTGGCAACGGGTAATGGTGAGTCGGGGTAGGGAGCGACGGGCAGCGCTGCGTAGCAGCGGGAGGAGCGATAACGAAGGATCGGCTGCCGGGCGGACGCGAAGAGAGAGAAAGGAAGAGTACTCACCTGTCGGACTAAGGCCGCCAGGCGGGGTGAACCGAGGAGCAAGCTACGGTAGCGAGCTGCAGTGCACCTGGCCGCGGTCGAGTAGGAGAGTCATTCTTACCTTTGGGCACGTATGAAGAGGAGACGAGTCGGGCACCTACCTGACCGGAGTCGAGTGCGGCAGCAGGGCAAGACAACGCACACCTTTTGTGGGGAGGCTGCAGGCAGGCAGCCGAAGGATCAAGGACTTACCTGTTGGCCGCCCGAGCGCTCCCTCTGAAGCGCCTGCCGTAGTATCCCGTCGGGCTGAGGTACTCACCCCACGATCTTGAGTGAACCTGGTCGTAAGAACAACCGGGTACGGGCGCTTACCAGGCTGCAGTAGGAGGCTTGAGGACGAGCGACGGGGTGACAGAGAGGGGGCCATATTCAGATTAGTTAGCATGGAGTACTAAGAGGGGCGCAGGGTGGATCCTGGCCGTTATATTTCGTCGGGCGGTATTGTGGTGTTGAGCTCCACAAAGTGCAGTACGGCAGCGGGCCGAGGTTCGCATCAGGCGCTGTTGCAGCACCTGGCGTTTGCATGCAAAGTGCAGTACATGTGAAAGGCTTATTAAGATTCCACGAAGTTGCGTGCGTTTCGGGGGGGGGTAGTGTAGTGGCGATTGGCCGGAGGGAGGGGTTGGGACTTGGAGCAGTGGTTGCGAGGGGGAGTATGGCTGCGGATTGGGGGTTCGTCAGGTGACTGATTTCGGGCAATTGGACTCGGCTTGACCAAGCTGTTACGCTGGCCACCATTGCGGGACCCTCAGGCGCTGAAGGTATCAAGGCCCTCTCACGCGAATCTGAGAGCACCCCTCTTGTATCTGAGAGTCTCAAAACTATCTCTACCTGCCCTTCTGACTCTACGTCTAGTCTATTGGTTCAGAGAGGAAGGCGGCAGGCGGGATCGCAACCCATACTCCGTGTCAAAGCCTCTGTGGGAGGTTCGCCCCACCAATTGCGGGAGCTCTGCCGAAACTCAGGAGGAGTTATGGAGGCAGGGAACTGAAAGGTAACCATCGCTCTCCCTTTGTAAACCCAAATTATAGTCTCTATCTGTATTGCCCCTGGCGTGTTTTGATTGAGGATACTGCATGTATCCCTACTTTAATAAACTTCAGTTTGACTTTCAGGACATAAGTCAGACCAAGTAAAGGAACGTCTTTGCAATCTAAGTTTCAATTTGTTGATTGCCTGAAGGCAGATTGTGAATAGAAAGGGGTTGCATCTGGAGGAAAGGTGGGAGAAAGGTGGTTTTGCTTGAGATATAACGGGTCCTATGGGGTCAGGCATATTCCATAAGATTGGACGGCCTGACCGCTGTGTTTATTTTTTAATTGCATGGAGAGTCAGACCAGTTCCATAAGATTGAACGGTCTGATTGCTCTGAATTGTGAGGGTTTGACTGTGGCTGACTTTTCAGGGGTCGAACCTGTACCATAAGATTGGAGGGTTCGGTTGCCATGTTTGATTGAGGTTTGTTTTGTTTCTTTTGTTTTTGATCGAGGAGGCCTGAGCAAGTCCATAAGATTGGACGGCTCAACCCCTTCCTGTTTCATTCTGAGGGAGTAATTCTCGTTGAGGGCAGGGCATGTCCTTAAGATTGGACGGCCTTGGACTCATGTTGCACGTAGTGGATCAGAGAGAAACGAACCTGGCAGAGGACCAGATATGTTCCATAAGATTGGACGGTCTGGCCCAAAGCCTCGCACATGCTTGAACCTAAAAGGTTAAATTTTGACAATATTTTATACTATCCTATTTATGAACAGGCTAGTTAGGTATGGGTTCCATAAGATTGGACAACCTGGCTATAGCTTATCATGGAATGAAGAGAGTATAACTAAGAGTATAATTGAAGGTAACCCTGAGAAGGTTGAACCATGTTCTAAGATGAACGGCTCAGTCTTATGCGCGGCTTTTGAACACCAAGCTCAGAGAGGTATATAGAATTTGGATATTAAACAGTTCAGGGCGACTGAGCCTTGTTCTAAGATGAACGGCTTAGTCATACGTCCAAAAGAAGAGAGAAGTAGTTGTGCAACCTGTTCGTGTATACTTAATGGCTGAGTCAGGCAGGTTCCATAAGATTGAACGGTTTGACTTTATGCCCTATGTAAGCTGGGTATAAAAGAATAAAGCATTGAGAGATTACGAACTATTGTTTGCAAATTTTGACTTGGGGTGGCGAGAGTACTTACCTTTGTGGTTTGACCTGCATGAGATTGAGTAAGGCTACTACTTTGGTTTGAGTGTCAGGATGATAGGTAGTTGCTTTAGAGGCTCGCCTCGTGCTAGAGCGATATAAGTTAGGTCAATTCATGCATTTTTTGAGCTAAGCTTTACTTAGATCGATTCTCGCATTTTCTGTGATATTTTATTATACTTGGTATTGTATAAATTTTGGATAAGCTACTTTCTCTACGGGAAACACTGCCGAAATTTCTGCAAATCCAAGGAGTTAGTCACATTTCTGGCTTTTCAAAGTTCGACTTGTCTAAGGTTCGTATTAGATTTAGTAAAAATCTGGAAAGTCTCCTTTTCTACAACGGAAAATTTTTCTAGAATTAAATAATCACTCTATAGTAAAATTACAATTTAAATTCCAAATTTTCATTCCATCTTAAAAAATGTCATTCTAATTTTAAAATTTTTCATCTTACTTGCAAACTTTCATTCCAAGAATAGGGTATCCCTTCTTATTTGGACTGCATGCTAGAGATGAAATGAAAGTCTGGATGAGTTCATGAAATATTTTAATTGGACTTTCATTCTAAGTAAGGATTTTCAGTCATAAATAAGTTAATCCAATCTAAATTAGAAAATATTTGTTCGAGTAGAATGAAAATTTAATTAAAACATTTCATAAACTTATCCAGACTTTCATTCCATCTTGAACAAATAGATGTACTTGGAAGGGAAAACTTATATTTAGACGGGAACTTATCAAATAAAACTGAAAATTTCAGAATTGCATGAACTTTGGAATAATAATTTATAAATATGAAGGATTTTTTTTGTATAGAATGTTTTTTCAACTTTCATTTCTCGTAGAAATTTTTCTGTTGTAAAGGGAGTGCTGCCCAAATTTTTGCTAATTCAGGTAGTTAGGCAAAAATTGGACTTTGGAAAGTCAAGGACTATTTCTGGTTTCATATTCGGGCTGATATAAATTCTGGAAATACACTTTTCCTACGGGAAACGCTGCCGAATTTTCTTAAATTAGAGAAGTTAGATTATATTTTGACAGATGGCGATTCTGGGAATCCACCGTGAATAGGGGAGATTCTGCCTTTAGTCTACCTTTGCTTTGGGCGCTGGCTTAGAGGTAGACTTAGACTTAGTTGGCAGATGGCTTGAGTGAGAATATGCTATGGAGGTTCATCCCCCATATGCTGATGATTTAGTTTGGGCATTGACCTGTCTTATGGTACAAGTCTTTTTTTGGACACTCGATTCAAGACCTGGACAAAGTTTCAGCTTGATCCTACAAGGATCGTCTTCTGTTATCACTGATAGCAGGTCAGTTGTTGATTCGTCGGTTTACGATTCAACTCCAATTCACCCTTGTCACTCAACCTAAAGGCTTTAGCCTTGTGATTGAACTGTTTTGTTGTGTTTTCACCTGGACTTTATCGAATGGCCATCCAACAAAAGTACTGAGTATTTATTTAAGAGTTGCACGAGTGAGGCTTGTATGGCTAAAGCGAGGGGTATGAGTGCAAGGAATGGTTGAAGTTGACCTCGTGTAGTRCGTGGACTTCTGGATGAATCTTTGATGTGATTGCAGGTATGGTTGTGGTTCGGCTTCTGGATGTGACTGCGTGCGATTACATACCTATATGGCGGAGAGGAGTCTCACTGTGACCGTGAGAAGTGATCGTCCTATATAAATAAGCCTTGTATATATATACTTATATGTGCTTTGGGTATGCGCGCGGCCTACTGAGATCGTGCGCAGGGGTTAGCCAGATTATGGCTTGGGAGAAAAGGGAGACCCCCTGTTATTGTTTGGTTTTTAGTATTTTTATAGTTGGACGTTGTAGTCTGTGGCAGCCGTCAAATTCAAACCCCTTGACTTTTGCCCAGACCCGAAGTAGGACTTACCCCCAGGGCCGCAAGAAACGACTGCCACCACAGGTATGGACCTGTGTACCACCCGCTCTGCACAGAGTGCAATGCACAGAGTGCAGAAGAGGGTGTGTGGTCTTCAACCGTGCATGGCGGTTGTCCAGCGTCGAGAGATTAACCCTCAAGGCGCGTGTCAGCCGACACTTGAGTGTCGAATGCGACCCTCGAGATTAACGAGGGCCTCACGATTATGGGCACTACATAGTACGCCATCATTGCGACTGCTTGCGTACGTTTGCATTGCGAGTCGATATGAGTTAACCCTGCGCCCGCGCGGTTTTATTCTAAGTCTCGCGCGCGACGCCTATCCGATTTCCACATCGAAGAGTTATGGGACGACAAATGAAGGGACTAGGAGTGTTGTCGCGTTGTTCGATGTGTGTGTGTGTGTGCGTTTTATTTTTGTGTTCGTAAAGTGGTGTGCGCGTGGTGTGTGGGATGCGTCCTAGTCGACCGACGATGAGCCGCGCTTGGGACTTCAGCCCCCCCAGATGTCGGTTCGCATGCGGGTCTGATAGGAGTATTACCGCGTGTACCCCCTATGCTACAGCGAACGAGAAACGCCCTCGGCTGGTCCACCTCTGCGATTGCAACCGAGTAGCTTTCGTACTGTGGACTGGGGGGCGGGGATACGCCCCCCTGTCCCCTAATATTCTGCGTGGTCGGCATCTGAACCGTCGAACGAATTTCGGCGAATAACCGGTTGGTCCTCAAGAGTTGGATCCTTCCTCGCTTTCTTGGAGGAGTTGCGATATCTCACAACGGCTGACAACACTACAGGTTCTTCAACCACGGAGAGGGTTAGAGCATCCGACCCCCCTTCTTCTTCAATAATCTTCATTGAGTCCTCATTGTCTCAGATCAACATTCCCCTTCAGTTCTGATTGTTTTTCGAATTCAACTTGAAAGGAACCCGCCCCATCTGCTCGGCGCATCCCAGCAAGTGTGGTGGGCGCCTGAATTTCCTCCTGTAAAATTACCGAGGAGTGGTCCCTAGTGGCTCCTTTCGGCAGCCAGGCTTAGCCTAGATTCGAAAAAGTATCATACAGATTATTGGTGAATGTCGAAGTGTACAAAGAAATTGGGGGGGGGAGGGAATGTGGTCCCCTGCCCCCCTTGGACCCCCGGCTGCCAGAGAAAAGGTTAACCGACCCCCCATTTTTCACCTCAATTTATAAGAAAACCATAAGGTCATCCCAAGCAAACTTCACACCAATCTATAGAGTGCACTTCTTACTCACATATTATAATCCCAAAACAAAAACAGGCCAAAAAAAAAATTTCTAATTTCAGGATCATTCATCGTTACCCAGGGCCGAAAAGTGGGAGTCCCCGTTAACCACTTGTATTCCAAAAAAACACAAAATTTGAACCAAAAACCCTAATTTCAGGATCATTCATCGTTACCCAGGGCTGAAAAGTGGGGGTCCCCGTTAACCACTTGTGGGCTGCCAGGGTTGTCTGGTCGAACCGGGGGGGGTATACGTTTATGTCTGGGTTGCCTTTGCAACGGCTGATTGACGTTGGGATCATGCTGTTGGGTCTGGGGTTGCGCACGTCTCATATTCCTGCATTCGTCATCTGAATGGAACCACCCCCTGCAGTGTGAACACCACGGGGTGGTAGGACAAACCACATCCACCGTCACGGATTCATCTTCAGAGAGACCAATTGTGAGGGAAGAGTGATAGGAGAACCTTGCCTGCGATTCCAAATCAAAACGAACATTTGCGATTGAAGGTTCTGCCTTATCCGGTTGATAATCGTGGACTTTCAAGATTTTTCCCATCGTTTTCTCCACTTGAAAACTCAAATGAAAAATGGCATTCACGGGCACGTTCAAACAATGAATCCAAAAAAATATATATTTCATGGTCTCCTTCAGATCGTTCATTTTATTCGGTGGGAGGTACGGGCGAAAGTCTACTTTGTAGGAACTTTCCCCAAAATCGATTCTATCGAAACCAATCCTCTTCATCCAATCTGCATGCGCTTTAGACCCATAAATATGTGTTGCCAAGTTTTTTCCCTCATGGACAAAGCACCCTTTCTTGTGTGTCTGGGATGACGCCTGCCCTAATCCATGCAGCTTCGTACACTCGAATCAATTGCTTCTTGATTGGAATAGAAATAACGTCCTCACTGTCGTACATCATGACAACGGCTCGCTAAGTAAGCCATTTTCCCCGAATGGCTTTAATTTGTGAATCCACGAACAGATACGAGTGGTCGGGGCATGCCAGATGTCCAGGTCGCGGTGGTGCAAGCCTTCGGGCAGTTTCCCATCCAGGTAGCAAACCTCCAATTGTTTGCGTACCTGTTCACGAAAGGTCGGCTCAACGGGAGGGGGAGGGGGGGGGGGGGGGGGGGGGCATCCTCTTCTCCCTCCATGTTGCTCGAATCTACGTGGGGAGGCTACTGCCTTTCCAACAGAGAACCGTGATGAAGCCACTGCCTACTTTCGCCTGACAATAATTTAACGGACGTTGTTGTCGGGCCCATACGACAGTGATCGTCTGCTCTCTACGTTAGTACAACTAGACAAAGAGCAATTCAGAATCTATTCGTCACCCAAAACGATGATTTCAGCATAGTCAAACACTCAAAGAAAAGGGAGGTTCCATCATTCCTGAGAAGACAAGGCCAGACACATGTTGGAGCATAAAGATGTTAGAGAGGGGATAAGTAACCGAGGCATCGATTATGGTTCCAAGCAGAATCTCAATTACCATCCACAGGTGTCATAAGATCACGAGAGTTTACCGCCCATGTGTCCGTTGACGTCGAAGGATTTACTTCTCAGGCTTAACCCATCGGGGTCAAGCAATGCGCGGAAAGACATCCAAGAGCCTTAATTCACGAGATAGCAAAGGCAGCAACCACCTTGGGTACTGAACGCATAATAGAGCAAACAAGCAATGCCATGCGTAGGTGGGGATACAGGGCCGCTCATCACTTGTTCTCCGCAAGTGAAAACATCGCCTGCACGACGATGCGGGCGCCTTCGTGGGAAGAAAGTCAAGTCCAACGTGGAGCAGTCGGCAAAAGGTCCCGATAAACCATCATGAGTGGACCATCGGAGACGCTAATTAGGGCTAGCGCTCCGAAATCCAGATTAGCGCAAAATTAGCGCTAGTTTCCGCCACCGCCCTCATCCCCCTTTTTGGTCCTAATGAATTTTGAATTCTCTCAGAAAACAAAAGACAACTTTTTTTTTTTTTTTTTCCCACCCCCTAATTGTACCGCACCCGCTGTCGGGGGAGGGCCGAAATATCATCCACCGATTAGCGGTGGGACCTGCCAGCATCCACCTAGCTTTCCCAGAAAGCACCAGGATCATAGAGGCATTCAACTGTCAGAGTAACCGGTCCAGAGACATTAAAAATCCTGGCGTTTAGCGAGGGGTGGGGCTAGCCCTACAGTGAGGGGTGAAGACGGCAATCACGATTCTTGCTAAGCCCCTGATTCCACTTCTTATACGCCATTACAATACGAGTGTAGGGCCCTTGTGGAAAAAAAAAAAAAAGTTGACCGCCTAAGACTGGTTGAGGTGGTGGTTATCCCAACCTTCCTGAACACCCAAGAAGTCAAGAGTTAAAGTGACCAGCTAAGGAGACCCCTCCTTGATCCCGTACAAGCCGCCAGAAGGAAGAGCCGAACCCCTCCTTTTTTTTTTTTTTTGGGACAATTGCTCCAATCTATTCGTGGGGAGCAGCACGTGCTAGGAACCAGGCCCAGCGTCCCATCAGAATCTTACAACATATGAGTTATCGGAGCCATTAGCTTGCCCGGCATCGGCTAGCCCCTCCTACTAGGATGGAACCTCTTTTTTTTTTTTTTTTTTTTTTTTTTTTTTTTTTT
>BFEA01000425.1:0-17500 GCA_003427395.1 Chara braunii | reverse complement strand
CAGTCCATCACCTAACTTGCAGGTTCGACAAACGAGGTGTGGACCTGCATCCCATGTTCATTTTTAATTTCCTTGTTTCGACATGAGCAGTTAACTGAAAACAGGTTTGGATGAGGCTGCTCCTGAGTCCCTCACCAAATCTGCAGGTTCGACAATAGAACCTTGGATATCATGGTGGCTTAATTGGGGCTTGTCCAATTCGTTTGCTCGCATCTTATAGATGGGTGCATTTTTTGGGGGTTGCCCAATGAAGCGGTGTAGGGTGGTAGTCGGGACCCAGTAGGCTATATGCCTAATCAAGTGTAGTATAGGGTGTGATTGTGCAATGCTGGCAAGAAACCACCTTTTGTTTTTTGTTTTTTTTTTGGGAAAACTTCGTACTCAGGGAAGCCCACTTAACGAGGTGATAAGAGCAGCCCCGTTAAGTGGGTCCCAACGTTTGGAGGCTCCATCTATTGGTGGGGAGCTGCACCTGCTGGAAATTGGGTCCAGCGTCCCTGTACAATGATATGATATGTGAGGAGGTTGTATTGTGTCTGTATATGCAGGAGGCATTGATTACATCCCACAAGGAGGGAAGGATTGACCTCCTGCCCATGTAACCGAAACCCTAACGAAAAGCATTTCCATCCAGCATCTGGGAAAACATCCCAAAATTCCCCCAACTTAACACTTGAAACCCGAAGTGACCGACCTTTCACCTGGGGAACGATCTACACCACCTCTTTATCACGGATTGACGGCCGAGCAACCCCTGCTGATTGACATGGATGTAGTCTAACCCGCTCCCACCCGGTGCCGAGCAGAGAGGTGCAAAGGATGAATGGCGAGAGACTCCACACAGAAAAGAGGGGGGAAAGCAAAACACACATTCAAGCTCAAACCTCTACCCACCATCCTCATGAAATCCCTAACCCTATCCCATCGTGCTGATGTTGTCATTGTTGTTGTTGTTGTTGGCTTCAGACCCCGTGTTTTCTCCCGCTGTAAGCAAGTTGTTGCCGCAGCCACCAGCATGTGTGCTGCCGCCGTCGCTGTTGTTGCTGTTATTGATGTTGTTGTCACTTTTGTTGTTGCTGTTGTTGTCGCCTCTGTTGCCGTCGCCACAACTGGCACCACTGTTGGTGTTGTGATGATGAGAGGGTTTGTCAGAGGCAATAGTGTCGTCGTTGTTGATGTCAATTTTGTAGTTGTTGATGATACTGCTGTGGTTGTTGTAGGTATTGTTGTTATTGTTGTTGCCGCTGCTGCCTTCGTAGCTGCGTGCGCCTCTGTCGTATGGCCTTCCTCAAGTGGCGGTTGTCGATCCCCCGAGTTGCGCGTTTGATCGCACTCGTTAAATTGCATCCCCTTCCCCTCGTGGACAGAGCCTCCGCGATACTTCGCAAGCGAGCGCAACCCTCCTGAATGGTCGACAGCCGCTCATCTGCACCCTGTTGTAATTCAGTTATTGAAGCCATCTCCCCTCTTTGTAGAACGCGCTGTCAGATCAACGCAGAACAAAAAAAAAGCCACACGCCCACATGCCGTCTCCTGATATGCCAGGTGGAACCAGGAGCAGCTATGGCGAACGATGAAACCTTCTTCGAATCCCCAGAATGCAGCGTGAAGTTATTACACCTGTAATATCTGGCCTGACAAGCCATTGGTTGTGTGTTCGATTCTCGAATTGGACATGCTAACACTTGCAAATAAGGATGTCCGCTATAATGACCAAGTGTTGTGTTTGGGGGAATAAGGTAGTTGGCACCTGGACATTCTTTGTGGAAGATTTGTGTTAGTATTTTCCAGTACGTCTTGGTTCACTGTAAGAAACTACCAACAATATGCCTCCAAATACCAACACCAGGGCACCCTGCATCCATGCGGCTTCTCTGGTCACATACTGTTGTATTCACAACATTTCCATTCATTAGATGACCCTAGCTGATCGCGTGGGTAGGATGGTTGACGTGGCATGAGTTTTTTTTGCCTCGCTATCATGTGTCTGGCGTCCATCTTGCGCTTTCAAGTTACTGCTTGGGGCATCCGCTAGCGGGCGGAGTATGCCACCGACAAGGATGCTTGGACAAACTGCTTGTCCTTAGACACAAACACTGCAGCATACGAGTGGAAAGCGGTGCACGCTCTCTCTGGAAACTGCTCTTCGGACGGCCATAGAGTGGTCCATTGTCCGTTTGTAACCTCCGTTCCTGCCCGCACGTTGACCTTGCCTCTGAGAGGGACCATAACTCCAACCCCTCCTAGTGTCAACCAGGTGCCCCCTCCTTTGTTGCCCTGCAGGAAGTAGGTGTTGCCGCTTAGCGCTGATGTGTTGACTAATGATGAGGATGGTTTAAGGAACGCTTCAACATGAGCTTGAGCACCTGGAGGGTAAGCCTTGGTTCTGACACAAGGGTGAAGTGTGATGTTGAAAGCGAAGGCCAACCACGCCTCAAGTTGGCACCTTTTGATGTCCATTGGGGCTGCTGTGCCACATGGCACTCTACTGGGTACAGCAGAGCAGGTCTCACAGTTCATTGTGGGTGCAACAGGATACTGGCTACGGAAAGATCGGCCAGCCTGACCCTCAATCCAATCGATGAATGCCGTGATCCGCGTATACACTCCTGGAACGTCCGAAACACCACATCGGATCCCAAAGCTTGTGATGCCCACTAGAATAGGACACCCCTTAGATAAGGATTGCGCTGTTGCGGGGCCACCGCTGTCGCCTCCGCAGGCAGAGATGCCCCCCCCTTTACATCCTGCACAAATCATGGTTTTAGGGTCGAAGCTTGAGAAGTTTCCACACCCATTCGGCAGGTAGTCTACGGTTGCAGCCAGCATTACATCACTGAGGTTCTGCGCAAAACCAACTCTACCGAATCCACTGATCGTTATATCGGACAGTTCCACGAGTGGTGCATCGTCATAGGCGAGCTTGATCGGCATAACATTGTCAGCGATTGTCACAGGTTGTGCCAACTTCAGTAACGCTACGTCATTATTCAGACTGCTGTCGGTCACGAAGAAGTTGGGGTTGCTCCATATTTGCTCCACACCAACTCGTTCACCACGGAGAGTTACATGGGACCCCACTAGAACAACAAATCTTGAAGCCGGTCTTGTCACACTGTAGTCAGTTTCATCAATTACACAATGACCTGCATGCATTCACGCAGAAGTACGAAGAGCAACAGGAGATACAGATGAAAGCAGAAAACTCAGTGAAGCAGCAATCAATGGCACATTGCCACATACCAGACACTTGTGCATGTACAAGCAAGGACGAAGTGGCATTCATACATAGACTCTCTGTGCAAGACCCAAGGAAGAATCACCAGAACACCAACGGGTCTTAGCTCAGTTGCACTTGTTTTTTTTTTTTTAACTTGCTGAGAACCGGGCTCAGCGTCCCGCATATGATGATGATGATGATAATGATGATGATGATGATGATGATGATGATGATGATGATGATGATGAACTCCTGCTGATTCTATGTGCAATGTGAGATAATCATACTAATGATGATGATGATTAGTGTATATAAAAAATATAGAAGACTATGCTAGATCAGCAATTCTGGCCTCCTAATTCTAGAACAACTCCTAAGCCCTCCAGCTATTGGCAGGGCATTTGGCTTTGTATCTCCTGTCTGAGCCTGTGGCTGCCCCGCCTTTTTTGTTGTCCATCCACGGGGTGCTCTGCAACTCCCGGGTGCTGGACCAGGGCACCATGTTTTTCTGATTCCTCCGTCATTGTTGCAGCAGTAGGGGGCTGGAACATTGCTGCTAGAATATGCAGCAGCCGTTGACTAACCTCAGGCCATTGGGCACTCTGTTGGTAGCCCACTTCGAAGCACCGACTTCAGGCTGGGGCTGTTGTCTAGCATGGAGAACAGCTGTAGGCAGGTAGAGTCCTAGAAATCGTCAATGACAGGCCCGTACCATGCTTTCATATTAGTAATTATAAGCCAGTCGGTCAGTTGGATCAGTTTCTGGTCCACCGGAATGTGTGCGTGCTCCGGCTGGGGGGAACTCTTCCTTCGCATCTTCCTTTGCTATGCCTGCCAGGGCGGGGGTTGAAGGCAGGGGGAAGGGGTTCTATGTCTATCGGGGAGGGCCCGAATGAGTCTCATAAAGGATCAGGTGGGTGGTTCTCATCAGCATCTGGGCCCGGCCCTTCTGGGTTAGGCTGGGAGCTTGCCCGTGTCGCTGCAGGGGTGCCATTCGTGGCTCCGATTGCACTGTTCACGGTGGGGGCCTTACCCCTCCCCTCCTCCTCCTCCCCCTCCCTTTGCCGGCCCTGACTGCTAGAGAGGCCGTCCCCCGGTGGCTGGTTCTTCTTCGTTTTTTTTTTTTTTTTTTTTTTTCCCACTAGTACCTCGCCCAGTGTTGGGAAATTAAGGAAAACTGGCAGTTTTCMCAAACTCCTGAAAATTCGGAGGCTGGGCCCGACGACGGCTGCCATTGATAAATCTGACCGGCGGCGGTCGTTTCGTTTTGGCCATCCGAAAAGGTCGGAGGCCCACCCGAGGCCCGCTATTTTCCCACGCGGCAAAGGTACTAGTGGTTTAAAGCTCCGATCTTTTCGTGGGGAGCAGAACGTGCTGGGAACTGGGCCCAGCGTCCCTTATAGTAAGATGACATGAGATTACAATGAGTGTTTGATGATGATTTTGAGAATACCAAAGCCATTAATTACCCAGCTCCGGTTGAGAACTAATTCAGAAGGTTTTTAAGAAAAGACTATGCTACTCGTGAACAACTCCAATCCCTACTTCTACACATCGCCTGATTCCAGGTGTCACTATCCTTTCTTTTATTTTAACAATGCAATGTGTGCGATGGATTTCGTAAGAACTGAACTGAGAACATACAAGAAACAGGGCCTCGCTCCACTACTCTATACTCTCGAAATTTCGAGAGTAAGGCCTCGCTCCACTCACTCTAGATAGGTGCTCTCGAAAACGCCCTTCGAGAGCTGTCAGAAAGCACTCTCAAAGGGCACTCTCAAAGTGTCTAGAGTGCCCAGCCTGCGACGACATGCTTTTCCAGTGTCCTCCCTTGTACCCCCGCTCCGACCATTTTTTTTCGAGAGTGCACCTCGTGTCTCGACCATCAGAACAGGACGCGACCATCAGAACAGGGCGGCGCTGTCATTTAGTGCAGTCAGAGAGCTCGTCTCATTCCGCCACTGTATCTCGAGCAAACCCATCTGAGGAAGTGGAGCCAAGACGTTTTTTTCGAGAGTTTTGCACGTCTGACAGCTCTAGAAGGACTCACGAAACTTTTCGTGAATCGAGAGTAGTGGAGCGAGAGCCACAGTCTGATAAGCCTAAAACAGGAAGCAAGAAGACGAAAACCCCCAACAATCCGGCTCTTTCCCCACACCACAGAGAAAAGACCGCCGCCCAGGCATTCAATCCTCGTACCAGCACTCGCTAGATCTCATACCCCCTCTGATTGAGTGACAGGGCAACACCCACTGCCCCAGTACCGACTGAGCTAGTTCTGACGGACAGGAAGTGTCTTCCTCCCTCGACAACTTCCTTAGCTGCAAAGCAGCCTGAAGGTTACAGGGTCACTACCACGGCATCAGCTACGTTGAAACAGGATAGTTATGCCTCAACCTCGGCATAACTCCAATAGTCTCGAGCTCCCCCTGGTTACAGAGCAACTGCTCCAGCACCGACCATTGTCGCCCCACCCCGCCCTTCTAATTAGACCTACCACCCTGAACACCAATCTCTCCTCTGCCCGAGCACCACCACAACACTCCCTAGGACCAACCCGTTCCCTTCCTGCTCACCAAATCGATACAATCAATCAGATGGAGAACAAACAACCACTATCCACCTTTGCCCCTTTTCCTTCTTCCGACACGACTTATTACAGCAGAGCCATCTACACTGCTGCTGCGACACCCAAATTCCATCCTACTAGCTAGCCCTCCTCACCAGCAGGATACGTGAACACCATCCAGCTACCCCACCTTCCAACCATACACCCGCGAGCAAAAACAAAGCCCCACGTTCAGCCCTCGTACCTAAACACAACTGATCTCAACCCCCCCATAGCTAGAGTTACAGGAACCCACCACGTCCCCGGTACCGACCAGCCTAGTACAGACGGCAAGGAGTGCCTTCCGCCCTCGACAACTCTCGAAGGCCGCACGCCCCTTGAGGTTACAGGGTTATCTGGCAAGTCATATTTGATCCTGCGAAGGGTGGTTGAAAATTTGGTGTCCCTCAAAGACCGATGCTGGAGCAACGCTGGCCAGAGCCAGAGCCAGGTGGCGCAACTCTATGACCTAGCTTAGTGGGGGCGTGAGGCCTGGTAGAGAGCTCTGGGGGGCTGTTTGCGGGGGCAGCCTCAGTCGTCATCGGGGGTCGTAAATGGAGCAATGCTGGCCGGCGTTGGAGCAAGGTCGTGCAACTCTGTAACCTAACCTGATGGGAGCATGAGGCTTGGAAGAGCTTCGGTTCGTGCTGAAAACAGCCACGTTGGTGGTGATCGTAGGTCGATTGAATAGGTTTCACCTATCTGATTTGTGGTTGGGAGGCTTTTTGACACACATATTCTAGTGACTAGGTAGAGTCTGAATAGTTGAAAATAGGTCGGTGGTTCTTATGAATGTTTCAAGACTCTAGGGACTCTTAGCAACCCGTCTTAGGCAGTTTTGAAGCTGTCATACTCAGTGATCTGCGGCTGTTCGATGCCAGAATGGCGCTGGCCGGTGCTGGGGTGTTGCCCTGTAACCTGCTGATGCAGGAGCGCGAGGCCTGGTAGAGAGATCAGGGGATGCTTTGGGGTGGGCATTCTAAGGGACAGCCAAGGTTTGTTGTTGGGGCGACGCTGGTCGGAGCTGGGGCGAGTTGTGTCGCCCTGTAACCCAGCAGGGAGGGGGTGTGAGGCCTGGAAGAGCTTAGCAGGGAGTAAGACTGCGTTGGAAAATCTTAGAAGGGTTTGTTAGGGATCCTGAGGGTTCTGAGCACTCGTAGGACCTCTGTGGCAGCCTATTGCATGAGTAGTTCCTTAATAGGTCATTAGATATTCATGATACTTCTCATGCTTTCTGAATCATATCGTGTTCACAGACTGTTCTTAGTCGAAGCGGGGTAATGGCCCCGGTATCTCAAATGATCTCAAATATTCTCAATGATCTATACAATTCGATATGGGACGCTGGGCTTGGTTCCCAGCACGTGTTGTTCCCCACGGAAAACAAAAAAAAAAAACATGTATAGCACACAAAAAAAAAGCAAAAAAATCCAAACTGGAACCGCTGACTTGCAACCTTCCACGCAACTATTGAAGAGAGTCAAAGACCTCGTAACCAGTCCTCGATCCTACACACAGCTGGTCTCATACCCTCCTATGCTAGGGTTACAAGGCACCACCATGCCCCGGTACCGACCAACCTAGTATAGACGGTAAGGAGTGCCTTTCTCCCTCGACAACTCCCATTAGTCGAAGTTCCAACATAGGAAATTCCTTGGTATAGAAGGTTAGGAAGCCAGACAACAATGACAACACTAAAAAGAATTTGGATTATAGAAGAATCAATGTAAGAAATACTAAGAATCAATCATTGGAAAAAACAATTGGGAAAACAGGTACATGATATCGTATTCTAATTGGTTAATACATTTGAAGTTATGAATTGAGGAACTTATGTTTGATACAACTGTTCAAAATTGTGAATCTATCAAAAGCAAAGTCCGATTTACGATATTCAAATTAGCAAGTATATTAAGCTCTTGGAGAGAATTACCTAAATATGAGGGATTACGAATTGAAATCTCCAACTCCAATTCGTTATGTATCCATACACGGATTAAGGCAATCCAAGGAAACAATTGGGAAATTTAGGATTACCAGCAAGACATGAGACTTCTTCAATTGAAATTGAAAGAAATTCTGCTAAGCCACATCATTTGAAATCCTGTTATCAAAACACAATCAAGGATCATGAATTAAAATCATCAATGAAAATCAACCTCATAATTTGAAAAGCTTGGTTATCAAAACATTATTAGTAACCGCGCATGGGCTAAATCCAATAAAACGACCTCCCATCCCTTTTTCCTCAACCCAATCACTTACCTCACCCCCCTCAAACCCTACCTCTGCGTCTTTGGGGCAGGAAAGACTCCCTTTCTCCCACTGCTAGCTTCTAGGCTCCTAGCACAGCTAACACCAAAGACATGAACGACCATCTTCAGTCCCTCAAAGGAAACGAAAACAATGCAGCACCCTCTCGCAAAACCAGTTGACGAGTCGCCACAGGGGGTTCAAAACCACCCTAGCTATAACCTTTCCATACTGTTGAGGAAGAGGGAGGGATTTACGAAAAAACGAGGACTACGAGGACAACAAGCCCACCTGCCTAGTTCATGGGAACCCCCCTGCCCATCTCCCCCACCCTCCTCCCCCCTAACTTACCACCCGTCACTGCCCTCTCGCCTCGTGTCCTCATGTGTTGTTGCTCTTGGACGGACTCCTGCTCGACGGTTTCTTGTTGTTATTGCTCCTAGAGCAGGACAGGGTCAAGAACTGGTTGCAGCGCGCTGAAAGTTGGAAGGGCATTTGAAATTGATGGCGCTTCCCAGTTGACGATAGCTACTACACACTAGTATTTAAAAGATAAACTCTCTCCCTCTACCGAGTCTCCACCTGTCCTCACCACCACCCCCACCACTCCCACCACCACACCCTCTCCAAAAGAGGGGCACCTCTAGCAGTGCTTCATCGCCAAGACCGCCACCTCCTTCCTCCTCTCCGGGTCCCTTTCCTTCCTGCAGGTACAGTTTCGGGGCTGGGCCCGGGAGACTCCAATCTGGCATGTGACGCTCAACCTCAAACCCTGTGCTGTTTTCCGGTCGGAGTATTTTGGTTCAGGGAAAGGCCCGAGAAGAACAGCAAAGATGGGGTGTGCCAAGGATTTTTGGGAAAATTGAGTGTGGGGATACAGACAATACGGAGATCCCCTGTGTTGGTCCGACTTTAGTAAGAAGGGCTTTGTTGCCGCGTGGGTTGAAGAAAAAGGTGCGCGCCGGGCTCACAGCGAGGGGAATTTAAAAAGTAGCATTGAACTTCCCAGCGGGCCGTTGCCCTTCGTTTCGAATGAAAAGGGGAGGGTACACATGTAGTATCCCATTTTCATATGAGGTCCCGTCGGAGTTCACTACACAACTTTGAGTCAAACGTGGAGGGTCTCAATCGAGTGGCTCTCTCCTTGTGTTTGTCCTCGCCACGTTTGCGCTAATGGAAACCCTTGGCTCTGTATCGCTCGGTGCGGCGACAGTCGCTGCATAGAGTGCTAAGCCAATAAGGCGCCACTGCCGACCACGGGATGACGATCAACTCGTTAAACGGCAACAACAAGGAATAAGGCGGAAAGTGCGTATCGATGATGACGAATTCCGCACCGACGAATCCGGAGCACCGGGTCTCGGGTGGGAAGTAATAACGCCCGCCGATCTTGGCGACGACTTCTCATACGTCTCACTCGCATACACGTGTCCTCTCCTCGTTGTACGGGAAGGGGCGCGGCGGGGGCACGGGAAGTCGGCGCCCAGGTGGATTGGGGTTGTCAGTCCACATGGCAACAAGGGCAAAGAGCATGATTAATCATGCATCATTCATTTGACACACTATTCAATCCCATCCCACGTTCATCTGATCAATCAATCAATATCTTTGTCATGTTGACACAGGTTCTCAGCACAGTCCACTTCATGCATGTATCAAGTGAGGGGAGAGAAATCAGCAGAACCCACTTATTATAGTATACATGTAGAGGAAGGAAGTTGTGGGGGAGAAGAGGAGTAGATCAGAGGAGGGGAGAAAGCAGAAGATAATTACACAAGAAAGTCTAGCGATCTTGACGAGAAATTTCGGCTCAAATGCCGGGTGAACGGAATTCACGCTCGAAGACTTATACCTTGAGACAAAAGGGGCGCATCCGCCATAAAACTCCACCATGGCTTCAGGCCATACACCCAATCAACCTTCGATTCGAACCTCACACCGGCACTGACGATCCCGACCGTCACGTGCTACTCCCACCATAGCGATCGTCACCCCGCCGACTTAGTCTCTGCACGGCCTTGCCCGGATCCCACAGTCTGTCGGGCGATCCAGCGCACAGCCAACAAGACTACAGTCTGCCCGTCAGGACTTTTCGACTCGCACCTGCACACGTACCATCTAGCCACTGCTTCCTGGAAGCTCGCTGATGAGTTGAGAGAGCTTTTCGGCAGCGCTTGCAGAATTTATAGTTGCGGAAATGGAGGGACATGCCAGAAAGGGTTAGGACTGAGGTGGGGAGAGGTAGGGGAAGGTTCAGGGATAATCGCTCGACGAAAGCCATGTCGATCCTTTGAATCCTAATTGTAGCCAATTAGAATCGTCGTGTAACAGGAATTTCCTTCTTGCACTCCGCGTCGCTTTGGCTAGAGGGGAGAAGGAGGAAATCGACAAGGTATTCCGGCGCAAGGATTAGAGCGGGAAGGAGAAGGGCGCGAAGGATAGCATGACACAGAACCAAGATTCAGAAGATCAAGAAAAAGAAAAGGTGCACGAGGGTAGCAGAGATGGAAAACGGTCACAGAGAGAGAAGGGGCATGAGCGCGAAGAAGAAAGTATCGAAGGTAGCGAGGGAAACGAAGAAGGGGTGGGGGAAGGAGCTCGCATGCATGGCACTGACACGAAAGCAAAAAGGGCACCGAAATAGTTACAGCTCGTTCAGAATCCTATGCTAATTCAAAATTGAACAACACCAATTCCGCGCGTAGAGTGAACGAGGGAAGAAAAAGTCCTACACCTATTCAGATTCACACAAGAATTCCCAGAATTTTCCGAAACGAAGTCGAGAACAAACAAAAAGGACATGTCAGGTCCCGCTTATTCCAAAATTCCTAATCATCGAGCCAAATCCCCAGCGCGCTCACTAAGGTGCGCGTAATTCCCATGCATTTCCCGAATTGTGAAAAAATGGAATTCCAAAAACCGATCAAAATGGCAAGGGGCAGACCTCGAGCAATGCGCATCGATTCATGAAAACACAAAAAGGGGCCTCTTCGCTCTGGTTGCAAAATATCACAAAAAAAGAAGGGTTGGAAGAAGATGGCGCAGGTCCGCAAGCTCGCTCGTTACATATGTGATGCTCAGGGGGTTCCAAAATTATGCGATCTTCTGATTGCATGCATGAAAACTAATTTACATGGTGGAGGGGGAAGAAAAGGGGACGAGGGGATGAAGGAGGAACCAAGTGTATCAGGATGAACAAAATCTTGTGTTAGCACTAGATCGGGCCAGAGTCCATGTTGACGCCAACTTCAATTGCCGTGTCTTCATGAATCTGCTGGCTCGTTCTTTCAGGGTCTACCATCCAGCCCTGTTTTGTGCAACTCCCTGCCTCTTTGATTGGCGGAAGTCGTCTAGGTGACACCATCATGGTCCGTCGATCTTGCCTGCTTCTGCTCAATCACTGAAAGTCCGCTCGGTGGTAACTGACGAGGAGAGGGTTGTGGAGTGGTCCGAGTTTAGGCCATTTAGCTGGGAGTGGAGGGAAGTAGTTGGATGCTTCGTCACCGAGATCGACAAAGTGGACGATTTGGTGTGCTCGAGGAAATCGATGGTTGGGGAGGAGAGGGAGAGGAGGTACTCTAGATATAGGGTATGGATAGTGCGGAGGATATTTATCACGTAGAGACTCATAGTCCTCTACCGCGGGAAAGGTCCCAGAGATGATGCAATACAACTCCATATGGTTGTACTATCTCAAGGCGACACTGAAGAGAAGGATGTTGAGAGGGAAGGACGGGGAGCGATGAGGGAAGACTTTGCATAAGAGTCGTACGGTAAAGTGGTGGCAGAAGAGCTGGTTGGCGAAAATGCGGTAGGTTAGAGGGACTCGATGTGGGGAAGAGGAGAAAAGGGGAGATAACCAGGAGGGCGGCGGTAGATTGGATGAGGACGGAGTGCTCGTGGGGGGAGGAGGACGGGGACAAAGCGTGGAGGGGGTGGAGGAGGGAGATGGTGAGCGAGAGCGGCGGCGCCGGCGGGAGGATTTTGCGCCATCGTGTCGACTGGTGGCGTCGGCAGGGACTTCGGGGTTCAAAGCAGATCGTCCCCGTGCAATAGGTGGCGCTCGGGTCGGCGGAGGCTCGCGGGACTCGGGTGCTGATGCCTCTTCTTCTTCTTTTGACGTTGATCTGGCTTCTGACTCTTCTTCCGCTGACGGCCCCGCGATGGCTATGCGACCTGGATCGTCGTCCGATGGCATCTCGCCGTGTGCCTGATGAGCGTTCCAGAACCCGTTCATATCAGGATTATCAGGCGCAAGATCGTCCAGGTCTAGATAGCACCAAACCGTGGGATCGTGATTGCTCAAGTGTTGACAGAAATCCTCTGTGCAGTTCGCCCAAATTACTGTTGGCGTCAACGTCCTCTCCAAAGTGACACGCTCGGCTTGGCTAGGATCGCTTGGATTGAAGGAGATGATGTTCGTCGGTAGATCGTCAACGAGCTGGGACAGGAAAGTGAGGAGCTCGTAGGCGACGGTCGCTCTGCCTCCTTCAGCAATCTCCCCATAAAGAAGTCCAACTAAAGTGCCACAGGTCTCCGTCTACGTCGGCCACAACTGCGCTAGTACTAGCGAGATCTCGTTATAGATCTCCAACTCCCGATTGTTGTAGTATCGAGCCCAGTGACACCTCACCATTAGCATGCACACGCTGACTGACGCGAATTCAGTCCACTTGCGGTGTCAGAAGGATGGAAGGGAGGGACCGTAGCGGGGCGAATCTCTAAGGTTATAAGGGGATCGGCCCAAGACGGCCAGAGAGTTGGAAGATTTGAAGGGAGGGAGAAGGTCGAGAAACTATTCATCTGTGCAAAGGATAAGGACGAAGAGGGGGAAGGGGATGAGTTGGGGGATCAATACTACTAGTTCAGAGAGAAAAAGTATCGATACACTCGGTCCTCACTACTTGTCGGCCTGGTCGGGCCAGTCACTGCCGCCAATCTGCCACCAACTCCTCTCCCCACTCGTAGAGGCTGGTGAGCACCGCGTTACGTTGCTGCGAGCTGATAGTGCACAGATTGCTACTGAAGGCGAGGATCACCGTTATGTCGCTCTGATTAGGCCGGGAGAATCGCTCGAACGCCGAAGCTTCCACCAAGATGACCGTTGTTGTCCGCTCCGTTGAAATTGTTACTTCTACAGCTGCGTACCAGGCTCGGTGGCTGAACAGTTGCGCAAACCGGAGGAGATCGTGACTGAGACGAGGATGCGAGACTTCGCGAACTGCAACAAAGGTCGAGGCTGAAGAAGCTGCGGAGAAAGGGTCGGTTCGATGGCGAAACTCATGGCGAAGATCGAGGAGAAGCAGTATTAGAGGAAGGGGGGGAAGCAAGGTCCTCGTCTGGGCTGGAGAAAGAAGACTGAGGTGAGATAGGATCCTTAGAGGGTGGGAGAGGGCGAAGGTAGGAGGTATGGCGGACGATAGGAAGAGATCTATGGCTGGCGCCGGTCTCAGGAGCGATGCGCACAGTATTGGCTCTGTTAGGCCCGAGTTCCACTACGGGAAAGCAGCCAGAAAAACTTGGGAGTGATTTTTCGGTCGCGTGCACACTTACGTACCTGCAATAGGTCCCCTAATTTAAACTAGTGTTGTGGGTCTGCATTCCCATTCCGGGCCTCGTAACTACGGACCTGCCTACCGTGCGCTAGTTCAGTCATTTTCTGCCTTTTTCGGGCTAGCCTAGGGATAGCCTTTTCCATGAATTTTGCATGCCATTTAGCCTTGGCCTTAAGGGCCGACAACGTGTCCCTTCCCCCTGTTTCGACAATTTTCGAGGCACTTCGATTGTTAACACATGGGATACTATTTGTTTGAAGCTGAATGGGGGTGAATCCAGTGGACTCATGAGGGGTCGCTCGATGGATCCCGATAATTTGATACACTATCTCGGGCCAAGGACACGTGTCATTGGCCGCTAAGTTCCTGTGAAGAGCGATCTTAATCATGCGGTTCACGTTCTCGGCCAGCCCATTGGACTAAGAGACATGGGGAGCGGTGTGTCGGAGAGTAACACCACGTCGCATCAGTAATTCCTCTACCTCGGCTTTGAATTCGGACCCATTGTCGGTTAGAATATCTTATGTGTCTAGATGGGTATTGAGGAATCGGTCGATGTACATAACTATTTCTGAGGCCTTACGTGTTTTGCAGGGGTAGACTTCGATATATTTCGAGAAGTGGTCGATTAGCACCAAGAGAATGGAATACTGACAACGATTGGGGCCAGGTGGCACGTCAATGTCTATCGTGTCCATACTGACCCACTGGAAAGGACGTTCTACTTCTGTTGGAACTACCGTATTTGGCCCACGGATGGATGCACGATCGCCCTCACAGACTAGACAATTGGCAACCACGTTGTCGAGCGCATTGGTCCGGCACCGCACAGGGCAGCGCGGGACCCTCCTGGCCGCGTCACGCAACTTTATGGCTCAACGATGGCGAGCAGGTAGGATCTTCTCCCTTCCCGATATCTCCTTACCTTTTACTCCCTTCTTGCCCTCGTACCATACTCGCTGCTCTTCGTCCACCCCAATCTCCCCTCTATACCGCCTCGTTGTCTCGTCCGTCGGACTTCATACCGCAGTGTCGAGTTCTACCGCTGCGCAGTAAGCCGCCCGACAACTTCAGCAGTTCCACAAGGGATCCGGCCACTAGATGGTTCGACTAGTCTTTCGCCTACACTCGGTCCGACGAACATCCTGCGCGCCAGTACTGTTGTGTGCCTCTACTGGCATTCCCTAGTCTCTTCTTCTTTCTTTCGATGTACCTCGGCGCGACCCCTGTCCAGGTCCGTCCGCCCTCTTCACTGCCCCTCCTTAGTGCCCGTCACTGCTACTGGCGCAGTCCCGCCGGTCCCTTAGCATAGTGCCCGCCCCCGCTGCTCTTGCCTTACCTATAGTTGGCAGTGCAGCGACCAATGACCACTTATGGCCTGCCTCTCAGAACATGCTGCCAGTCTTCCCTGAGCGGCATTGAGCAGAAACCGCTTGATGCTCATAAGGGGAAGGGGACTGGAGGAGAGGCACAGTGGCTGGCCCATTGAAGAGGTCTGGCCATGATGCTACCGAATGACTCCTAGCCGGTATCGCCCACCTGCCGTAGCAGGCATCGCACCTGCTGGTGGGTGCGCCCCCCTCAGGTTCCCTCGTCGGGGGCTTGAGCACGGACGTGACTGCCACCGGGTAACTTCAGCATAGTCGCAAAAACGGTCGGTAGTCGCACCTTACGCCATCCTGCGAATACAACACATCCTTCCGCGACCTCACCGCACCCGAAGCGTAGATCATATACAGTCAACATTACAGGTCATTTTGCCTCAAGTGTAATTACAAACTCGAACCCTGACCCCGCCCTGTTCTCAGCAGTGGTGTGACAGAGGACCTTCGTCGGTATCCCGAATATGCGGACCTTCCAAGACGAGGCGCACACCCAATGTCCTCGACTGCCATGACGACCACCGAATCCGACGTCATGTCTGGGTCAAGGAACACCGGGTTATGACAAAATAATAGAAATACGACGCTAAAAATTGTTTATTTGGAAAATGTCGCCTCCAATCTAACGTTGTCGACGACAAAACCAAGGGGGGTAGCCTCGTCGGGCCCTGAACCCCTCGGTCTACTCACACTACTCTAAAATTCCCACGCCGTCGCCGCTCAATCTCGTTCCCCTGAATCTCTTTGATGAAAGTCTGACGCCGTAACCGGTAGTGCTAGGCCCAAGGCTAGGTCTAGTGTTGGCGGACACCTATATAAACGAATATTGTGCGATGCGCGAACTTACCGAAACGTTTTAATATCACACCGTTGTCGATGTCATCCTCCGTACGTACGCACAATCCACAGGCACGCCCCCCAATCAAGAGACGAAATCCTTTCAATCCTAGCTTAATCAGAATAAAAATATGTCCAACGGTCACGTCAGTTTTCACAATCATCAAAAGGGAAAAAAAGATCATGCACGCCTTCCATCTGCGCGCCCACTCACTCTCTACTCTAGTCAACCAATCAGCCAACATAAACCTCAGACACAATCGCGCCTCGCACAATATTCCCTAAATCTTAAATCAACTTATTTTCTGTCGCTTGCAAAAAAGCAGGGCGGATACCCTTGTAAGGGTATTCGCACCGACAACGTGCCTAACATCGTCACGAATGTTAGAAGAAAACCATCGATTCTGATCGATGGTTGCTTCAGTGACACGTATAGCAAAGTGAATTACCTGATCCTCGTGCGCAGATTTGGTCCAGTCATATCGCTGAAATGGATGGGAACCGTCACCAGCTAATTTAGCCAGTGATATCTTGTTCGTCCATACTTCAGCCCTTCGGTATTTCTCGTCGTATTCGGGATCGTCATATTCTGGCGGCCTCGAATCGAACCTCCGTAGGAAGCTTGTCCGTTCGACACAGAGGGCACTTCCATGCCTTACTACTCGTTCGGTGTCGAACACACTCGCCATGCGCACAGTTGACACATGTGGCGCAATCTACCCAGTTAGTGAACACAGGCTCATAGGGATAGCATTCTACCCCATGAACCCTTGTGATACATGTGCAGAAATAACAAAATTTGTCAGGGAGATTGGCGAAAAAAGTCCGAATGCGGGGGGTTGAGAGAAGAAGAAGAAGAAGAAGAAGAAGAGGGCGCCATGGTTCTGAGAGAGAGATAGAACGTATCTACTCAATCCTTCAGAAGGATCTCCACCTTACCGTACTGAGGCTCGTTTTTCGGCTTTGGGTAGTGCCACTGTGTGACTTCCTCACTATTGGGTACTTCGTTGGGTCGGTGCAATGGTGTGAGTCCGTCCATGTTGCCATGTCTCTCGTGTTTCCGATGACGAATGCCAAAGTCCATGTTCTGCAGCATGGAAGCCCATCGTCCTATCATACCCGAATAATCCTTGGACTTCTTCAGGGCCAGCAGTGGTTCGTGATCGGTTACCAATGTGAACTTCCGGCCATATAAGTAGGTTCAGAAGTGACTGATTCCCCACAATGTCGCGCAACATTCTCCCGTCGAAGCAGAGTAGTTCCGCGTGCAGGAAGGTACCGATTTGGACGTGTATTCCACCACATGTTCCAGGCCATCAGGTCTATGTATCCCTAGCAGCCGCAGTCGCCGCGGACATGAGCACAGCCCACGGTCTAGGCTGCGGGGCCGCGGTCATGACAGCAGCGGCCGCAGCTGAAATCGACCCGCTGCGGCCAAGGGGAGGGGGGTCCTGCCAATCGGGGTCGGGATTCCGATGGCGCGACCAGGGCCCCACCGCCCCCCCCATTGAAAAAAAAGAAAAAAAATAAGAAGTGGGGGGGTCCATTTTAAGGGGGGCGGGGGGGGCGGGAATAACGGACCCCCTTCTTTTTTTTTTTACTTTTCTTTTTTCCGTTTGATTGAACGATTGCGTAGTTTTTTATT
>BFEA01000424.1:1392835-1399895 GCA_003427395.1 Chara braunii | reverse complement strand
ATAAAAAAAAAACACCCCAATTTAGTCTAACATTCTGATACATGCCCACTAAACCTGCACCCACACACCCCCCCTTATGAAGAATACAATTTCCCATGTAAATACTAAGCAAATACAGGTGTCTGCAAACCACGCATGCCCCCCCCCAAAAAAAAAACCCACCCCCCCTTCCCGTAAAAAAGAAATAGAGGGGCACGAAAACTAAAACCCCAAAACAAAAACTTTTTAATAGAGAAAAGGCATACGCACACTATGACGTTTTTTTCAAATTTGCGGTCTGATACATCCACATATGTTCGTGAATGCGTTCGGATACATTGGAATCAATACTAATGTGAGTATGCGCAAAAAGAAACAAAGAAAACAAACACTGTCACAAAAAAAAACAAGAAGCAAAACACGATAAAAACATCGAAACGACATCAAGCCCGCACGACACGAGCAACCTTGTCATAGCAAACCCCGTCATAACCAGTATATAAGACAAAAGCACCTGCAAAAATGCAATTTAAAAAAAAAAAAAAAAAACTCTCGGACAAAAAAGAGAACCTCCCATTAAAATACGCAACCCACCCACTGCTAAACACCCCGCCAAAATTACAACTAGAAAACAAAAACACTCCCACCCACCCCGATACATCATAAAAATTATAACCACCCAGGCTAGCTCACCATATAGCATACCACAAAGGCAAAAAAAAAAAAAAAAAAAAAAACACCTCAAGAAAAATGAAATAATACACATTTAGAAAAAACGTGCAAAACGACCGAACACACACCAATACTGCGCATACGACCTATAAATATATTCGTGGAACGGCAGAATTCCTCACTCGACCGGCAACCCCATGCCTCGATATGCTCTCGCGGTACAGACTAGTTCGCAGGCACCGGTACAACTTACTGGAGATATCTGCTCGCGATAGCGACTGCCGCTCTAAGGCAAGCTCCAGCCTTCTGCAGCAATCTCTATTGCATGTGAACAAGAAGAGCCTTGGACACACAACGTGACCAAGGTGGAACCTTGACACAGCAGCTCACTCCGATCTCACGGAGCAACCTCGACTGAGTAGCAACGGAACTACCTGACTTTCCTATAGTGTCCGCCATGGCCTCTGCAGCGGACGGATAAGTCACTGACGCCGAGATCAACGCCCATGCGGTAATGAATGCCCTTCCTCCCTCCAACCCCCTCCACCATCACCAACATCTCCCCCACCCCCATACTGAAATAAAAACCATCCTACTACAAATAAGTCTTGTACCCTTATCTACCCCTGACTGATTACACACCATGTCCACGCACTTACCTATCCGCTACACGAGTCGCTCCCACTCTACTGGTAATCGGTCTAGTGGAAGTGGTAAGCCACCCACACCTTCAGCAGCTCTCCACATCCTCTCACATACACACCTGTTCTTTTCCTCTCCCCTTTATACCCTCCTTCTACTCTATCCCACTCTTAGGCCTCAAAGTGTCGCCCCTACTCCTCTAGTAATTGGACTAGTTGATGTAGAAAGCCGCTCTGCCTTCCATACCCTGTGATGAGCCGTTTGGCGCAAACGGCGAAAAGCGCTTCAGGGATGCGCCATTCCTTCCTTGATGTGGAGATTGGTCCTATCGAAGAAGGTCCTCTTACTACTTCCCCACTCACTCTCTCTTTCTCTCTCGCCCGTTCCCCCTCCACACCCTCACCCTTTTTTTCCCCCTTTCTTTTACCCCCATGAATGCGGTCTGATGAAAGGCTTTGTGAACATAAGAGAATGGTGTGCTATTACTGCGGGTGCACGAAGGAGACCCAAGCGACACTCTGGTATGATGCCATGCCTGTCTGTGACCATGGGTGAAAAGCATTTCGATACTATTTCTGGCTATGCCACGTTGTGCAATTGCTTCGCAATTCGTCTCAGAACACACACACTGGCTATTCAGCCTTGATACAATGGTGTGGGTAGACTCCCCACCTCACAGTACATACGGAACTGCTATACACGCATCATAGCTTGCTTTTATCTTTTAAGCTAGTCGTGGTATATCCGGTGATGCAGGATCAAGAAGCCCATGCACTCTTAATATAAATCCCTAGCTTTACCACGACGCACTACATCAACCTCCCCACCACCACCCCCTCCCCCGCCCCTTGTGACCAAAACCTGCATATACATATATTTCTTTAAGACCAGACGTCTATCAAACCACAAAAATATCACTCCCCCCTATCTTATCCCATCCACTTCGCGCACCCATCACCTCCTGACCCACAGTTGTAACATATCGTATTATAATACTAACATCCGCCTATGATCTACCACCTAAGCCCTTCAAGTATGACTACAATGCAAATAGAGTAATAAATTCGTCCTACCTTAAAGCGCATAATTAGCAAAAAAACACTAAACCGCTCGCACTCCTCCCTTTCACCCAAAACCCCCTGAGCAGTAATAGATACGATATAATGACACTATTAATACGTTGCCCTCCCTACTCCCATCATGTATATACACTGTCGTATCCTCGCGCTTCGCTTTGACCACTATTTACACACTTTGGTCTTTTGAGAATAGCAAGAAGTCCTTGATAGCGCTACACTAGCGACATTAGGACGCCACTTCACATATAAAATCATGCGTCTATATAGAAATTGTCGAAGGTCTCTTTCATCGTTCACTTCTTGTTGTGTCCGGCCACATGGTCACGTTTCTATGTCTAACAACTCTTTTGTGTCTATGATCGATTCCATGCTTGAGTTTGCATTAACAATCATGGAAGGAACATTGTAGGAATGTTATGATAAACTTTTGTGTATCAGTGAGATTTCTTTTCATCACAACAAGTACCGTTTGTGCGGTTTTGCTTCTATACGGGTGGATCAAGTGTGTATGCCACTGGGATACTTTTGACAACCAAGGTAGAATGTATGCATCTGATGCTCATGATTGCAAGATGTCTTCCGAAAATCGCTATACTAACGAATCTGCTTTTCGATATACACTGCCTACCACGTGTAGGCAACCAGGACGCATGCACACACGTTTTTTCTTGCACTTAAATACCTTGTTAATTCGACTGTATTTGCTTTGTCTGACCATACGGTCAGGTTTCTGTGTCTATGATCTTTCGTGTCAATGATCGAATGATTTCCCATTGACGATTGAGAACCGAGTTTTAAATCTACCAGTCAGAGCCCTGCTCTAAAAAATTTCCCCTACAATTTATATCTATCTTACACGTGATCTAGCTCGCTCGCAATTCTATCAACCTCCCCACCACCTCCCCTTCCCCCACCATTATCTGTCAAATCCAAGTTTGAAAATTTCCTCTACACATATAATTATATCTACATTACACTTGATAAAATTCCCTCGCGCGCCTATCTACCTATCCACCCCTTCCCCCTCCTTCACCCTGGTCGACTCTAGCCCAGTATCCTAGCTAGCCCAGCACCTATAAATTTATTCCAACCACAATATCTAACTAAAAATCCCTCACTTAACCAATGGTAGACTCCCACCTAACCTCCCCACCACCTCCCCCTCACCCGCCATGGCCTATAATAACTTTGTAATTATATGCCCGTACCCTGCCACCCATAAATGTACACCAACTCCATTTTCAATAACCTCTCTGTAGTCTTGCCCAATTGCATGATCGGATTATACACCATCGCGATAGTGCCCCCCCTAAAAATCCAGATAAGATACCATAGTATCATGCCACAACAAATCTTCCCTCCCTCCCGACCATCGTGATATCAACCCTGCCATTACGAATCCTTCCCCATTCCTCTACCACATGATCCCCGTCTGCATTCCAGGACCTTCCTTTTCCTTGACATTCTGGCCGTTCACGCAGTAGTGCCCTCGTTTTCCCAGATGTATTCAGTCGAATCTCGCGAAAATAAAAAAACGATAGTAGTAATGACATTAGATTCCATGACAATAGAGGTATACAAGCTCTCCCCGAGAATCACGATATAATAATCTCCGGTATAAGAAGACAATCTCTACCCCTCTCTCTCTCCCTCTCTCTCCCTCTCTCTCCCTCTCTCTCCCTCTCTCTCTCTCCCCCTCACACATACATACCCACACGTGTACTCATATATCCACATAAGGATACGTAGTCGTGCCGATTGCTATGCTCTAGTATTAACTTCGTTTCTCTTGCTCATACTATGGTTGGTGATAATAGGTAATCTGCCGCGTAATACTTACACACTCGCGCAATTGATATAAATCGGTTTTGCTCATCTGACCAATAAAATCACCCACCAAGCCATACACACACATACTCACACATGCACACGCACAAAAACACACACAAATGGATGGGAGTATAGTGTGCATTTCTACCTTATAGCAGCAGAACCATTCAATATCGCATATCCTACTCGATAGAAATGCTACAGGTTCGCCAAGAAGACCGGAGAATTGCGGACCCCCTCTCTGCCTCCCCCCAACCGCGTATCCCCTTTGTCTTCTCTGTCTACGCACTTACAATTCCCCCCCTTCCCATCTTTTTTCCCCCCCTTTCTCCTTCTCCCTCACGCTCTACACACGCACGTACGAAAGTTAAATAATGTGCATGTCTACTTTGTAGCAACCGAATTCACTCGATACCGTGCATCCAAAATATTGAGGGACTGGTAACTTGCCGGCCCTCTCTCTCTCTCTCTCTCTCTCTCTCTCTCTCCCTCTCTCTCTCTCTCTCTCTCTCTCTCTCTCTCTCTCTCTCTCACTCTCTCACTCTCTCTCTCTCTCTCCCCTTCGCTTCCCCCTCTTTTTTTTCCCCTTTTTTTCCCCCGAATGCGTATTTTTCATGTCTACGCACTCACCTCGATACTGCCTAAAGCTCTTTTCTCCCCTCTTTTTCTATTGCACACTCTAATTATGTAGGCGCACCTAACTGATATATCACTCTTTCTTTTTCATAAAATGACATAATGTATTACTTCCCTCCTCCGCACACCCCTCTCCTCCCCCTTCTCTTCACAAAACGAGCTGTTCTCCTATCTCAATCACACTTTCGACACTAACGTTTATTCCTCTTCCTATCACATTTCTCTCATAATTTCTACGATGTTGCCCTACGTCGATCTTGTATCCCTATGAAACATATACGCAATCAAATACAATCGATAATTACAATCTTTTGCAAAAACACCCTTTAGTCACAAGGCAAAAAACACCTTAAAACAATCAGACCGTTTTTGACAAGGACGTTTCATCTGACCTAAGATTAACACACTAAAAAATGATATCCTACCTTAAATCACGCCCACCCTGCCCTCTCCCACCATTACCCGTTACTTAACGAACCATGTGAGCAATAGGATATGCGTTAGACAAAAAAAACGTCCTTATAATTTGAAAATATGTTATGACATGCATGCACGACTCTCACATGCTCATAAACGTCGCTTGTAGCCACATCTCTTTTCTCGAAAACCCTTCGTGATATCATCGTCAAATACTGAAACACGGAAATCATGCCTAACCCCCTTTTTAAAAAAAAATCATTTCAAAGAACTTAAGAGTCTCTCACTCTTGATAACACCCGACATGAGTTTCCAAATTCATTCTGCTATGTCATCAACGGTCAAATATCCCTGTGTGTTTAGCGATGAGAACAACATCAAAAATATAATGACACAAGACTTTGGAAAACCACACCATACCACACATAGCAAGGGGCACGTCGCAAAAGATAACTTCACCCGAAAAACACAAACCTCAACAGAAACACACATCAGAGAAATTTGCCAAAAACAACAAGATATTTGCTAACTATATTATAATGAATTTCTTAAGATTATCTCCAATCAGAAAACTTTGGGCGATAATGGAATGCGATATGCCATCAACAACAAATCCTTAATCCACGTAAGCCACACGATCGGACTAATCACATAACGAACAAAGATATATGAAAATCAATTGACGCACTAACTCTACCTTACGATAGGTAAAACAAAAGGTATTTCCTGGATCGAAGTACACATGAAACTCTTTAAAAAGCACCGTGTTATGAACATCTTACCCATCACAAAGAAAAGGCGAAGCGAAAACCCGCATTCAACTCAAAATTTCATTATCAAACTAGACGCCCTTATTACAACCACTAATTGAACCAGCTAAACGAAAACGCCCCCCCCCCTGAAAAAAAAACCGCCATTGATCTATTACAGAGGACGAAGATTACACACTATTAGTAGATAACACTACGTACAAATATAGAAAACCCCTCAGTTAACAGTGACCACCTGGTTAACGGTGGAACACTAAATCGACTTACGAACAAATACTTTTCCCGTATCATAAAGCTCTAATCACCACAAAAAACATAGTGTATGCCTGATGATATACCTACGACTAGTAGATAGTACTAATAGAACTAAGACTAGTCATGCCCCATGGACATCGACCAATTAGAAAGTTCGATAAAACCCAACGCTTCTGCTCTTCACGACATCGCCATCTTCTTCTTCTCTACATAAGGATTCTTGACCCCGCAGCCTTATAACACTGGAAATCTGCATCCCATACAAACAACAAAGAATACCGCCCATGACTTGCTCACTGAAGGTCTCCGTCCATATAGGCTCGTCCATTTAGCGGAGGATCTAGTATAGCCGACCACTCCACTATTGATGACAAGAAGTCACCATGCTCGAGAAACACAGCTGACGTTACCAAACGCACCATAGACTCAATGGTATCCTCTCCATCACCAACGTGGGCATTTAGGACGTCCTTATGAACCTTTGTCACATACACTATGACCTCGCGAAGATATTCTTCTGCATAACCCAACCCCATCACAAAGCGCAAAGCCAATTCCCCATGAGCATCAAGCTCGTAATGACGAATCTGGTGATTCGTGACCGCACTCATGAACTCAAACTCATGCCCTCGACGTGTACCACGCAGATTGCCTAGCTCAAACACCATAACCACTCGGCTCCCGACATGGCCGTGGGTCACGAACGTAACAGACATCTTGAACTAAAGCCTACGAATACCAGAACCCTCCAATGACACCTCGCGCTCCATTGCACACGGC
>BFEA01000424.1:1382835-1387835 GCA_003427395.1 Chara braunii | reverse complement strand
GTCGCCTCAAGCCCCTCCTCTAGCCTAAGAACTACAGTCGGTGAGACATTGATCGGCAGATACAAGGCAACATCTTGCTTGATCCTGCGATCTCCTGTGGGAAAGGCCCCACCCCTTCCAAAGTGAGAACAATGGCGGCCATCGACGAGCAAGCCAACAACGTTGACATCAACTAACACATGGTGAGTTGCTAGCCTTCTAGCTACCCTCCCCTTTGCTATGCTCTCTACCCCCCCTCTCACCCCCCCACCGGGAGCCAGAGGATAAAAACCCTCTGATGAGCCGAATCGGTGCAAACGGCGAAAATGGCTTAAGGGGATGCGCCACCCCTCCTCCGTTGGCCTAATTGCCAATGTATGATGGTCATACCATCAACTGCTCCTCCCTCCTCTCCTCCTCCCTCTCCTCTTCATCATCCCCATCGATCCTTTGCAGATTGTGAACATGACGTATGCATAAAAGGGCTATGTGATTGCGCCGGCAATGCGAGCTTGACTACGGATCGGACCGGGTAAGGATTCCCATATTATGGGTTGCTATGGTAGCGTTATGCTTGTACACACACTCATTTTTCGGACGAAGTCCTGTTCACAGTGCGGGGGTAATCCCACCCGCTGATCGTCTCGTTCTTGGTCCATCCTAGTATGCTCTGCGGGGTCTCGCGCAGTACGATGCTTAACATGATACGATGTTCCTTCCCCATCTACCCTCTCATCCCTTCCCCCTGTACTACTTCTCTCTCTCTCCCTCTCCCTCTCTTTCCCTCTTGTTCTTCTCCCTCACATTCCCCCATATTTGTTCACGCGCTGAGGTATACTCTGATTCCACTCCTGCGCTTCCACGTACACACTCTCCCCCACACACACTCTCGCTCATCTTCCTCCCTCACGCCTCTTTTCTCGCCCTCTCCCCCACACACCCCGTTTCCTCTCATGGTTCTCCACTCACGCGAGTCTTCTGCACTCGCACCCTCCCCCGGCCTTGCCCCCTCTCACACTCTCCCCTCCCAAAACCCCCTCACACCCACTATCTCATACAGATCCTCACTATAAACCCACTTCCCCTCATGATCTCGTCCCCCCATTCTCCTACTCCCGCCTCCCTCTCCCCTTAGTTTTTCCTCCTCTCTTTTGGCTTCCCTTCTCATACTTCCGCTCTCATGATCGTCCCCCCCGCACACAATATCCCGCACTCACGACTGCTCCTTCCCTTTCCCTCCCTCGCCCCCTCTCACACTCTCTCGTCCCCCTCCCACTCTTTCTATATTAAACACCTTCATCCTGCAACACTCAATCCCCCCTCAAGATTTAGCCTATTAGTCATCACTGATATTTCCCTTTCCATACTTTCGCTCTCACAATCATCCCCCCGCATATTTCCCCCCCCTCTTCTTGGTAGAAAAAACGCAACATAACCACGCAGCACGATACTAACATCCTGCTATGGAACTAGTCGGTAGGACCATGTAATTACAAATACACCCACAGGTAAAATCATTCTCTCCCCCCCACACTCCTCCTGCTCCTCTCCTTTTGCTCTTCTTCCTCCCCTTTCCGGGCTTCCCCTCCCACACTTCGACCATCACAATCGCTCCCCTCTACATGATATCTCTAACTCCCGACCACTCCCGCGCTCTCCTTATAATAACACCTCACAATCTCCTACAGATCCTCACTCCTGCCACACTCAATCCCTTCTCTGGACTGACCCTACTCTAATTTATCATCACAGATAAGCTTACAGAAGCATGACTAAGAAATCATTGATACATTTGCTATGTACTGATACGTCTAGCTCATACTAAGGCACTGCTCAGAACCTGCACATCCTGATCCCTTCCTTGTGTACAAATTACAATCTTCTCGATACGAATAAAACATAACGATAGGCAGCTTTACTACGAATGTCGTGATACCTGTGCCTAATAGGATCGATGCTCTATTGATATGACCAGCACATGCTAACATACTAAAAATACCTCCTTTAACTTTGTTTCAACATATCACGACCATCTCACCATTGACGTAATAGAAAGTGTCTCTCGCCTCGGCATATGATATATCACTAAGTTGTAATGTCCATTGCATACATAATCATGAACCTTTTTTAAGCAGATCACTTTTTCTCAAACCGTAACCTATCTAAACCACGTTTCTCTTAGTCTTCGCATATCACCATACTTGAATATTTTATTGTAACATTTTTTCTTCCGCTCACATATATTTGCACATAAAACTGCTTTATAAATCACATTTATATAGATAAAATTATTGTCACCCGAGAGATGGTTAATGAGTGCATATATTTTCAGGTTTCCTTTTCAGGCAGTTCAACCACTTTAGGTTACTACACCAGTTCTAAATTGTGAATGGATCTATACATGGGGTTGTCTGAAACCGTCTTCAGGCAGTTCAGTCACTTCAGGTTGATACACCACTTTCAGATTGTCTAGAGATTCATTACAAATGGTTGGATGGGGGTACCTGAAACCCATTTCTGAAGCTTCGGCCACTTCAGCGGTTTCAGGTCCCCACCTGAAATTCATGAAATGACCTGAAGTGGCTGAAGCTTCTGAAAGGGGTTTCAGGCACCCCTATCCAAGTGTTTGGATGAGGGTACCTGAAACCCCTTTCAGAAGCTTCAGCCACTTCAACGGTTTCAGGTCCCCTTCTGAAATTAATGAAATGACCCAAAGTGGTTGAAGCTTCTGAAAGAGGTTTTAGATACCCCCATCCAAACGGTTGGATGGGGGTACCTGAAACCCCTTTCAAAAGCTTCAACCACTTCAGCGGTTGCAGGTCCCCATATGAAATTCTTGAAATGACCTAAAGTGGCTGAAGCTTCTAAAAGGGGTTTCAGGTAACCCCATCCACATCCAACTATTTGGATGGGGTTACCTGAAACCCCTTTCAGAAGGTTCAACCGCTTCAGCAGTTTCACGTCCCCACATGAAATTCCTGAAATGACCTGAATTGCTGAAGCTTCAGAAAGGGGTTTCAGGTACCCCTCATCCAACCATTTGGATCGGGGTACCTGAAACCCCATTCAGAAGCTTCAGCCACTTCAAAGGTTTCAGGTCCCCACATGAAATTCCTGAAAAGACCTGAAGTGGATAAAAAAACAGGCAAAAAAAGAAAAGAAATAAAACCATAAAACTTATCTTGCAAACCACCTGAAACTTTTGAAGTGACCTGAAGTGTCTCCAAGCCATTTCAGCGCTTTCACACCACTTCAGAATGTCTCATTATGAAATTCCAGGTGGTCGTTAACTGCGAGTGTATCACCCAGGCGTGAATATGCAAGCAATGATGCACTAAGAGATGATACATAGACAGATTGCCTGCTTACAGTCTCATGCGCCGAGTGACGAGTATATAATATATATATATATATCATCAAACAAAGCTGCCTGGTAAGAGGACAACAACTGAAGAAAATTGCTATATCTCTTGGACTTCACCACACTGCCTGCCATTATTCCATCAACAACGCGCACACAAATGAGCTTTATTAATGTGCATAGACACGCACGAGATCCCCTCACCTCGACGTATTAAAAAAGGGTCTGACCACCACAATTTTTAAGTGCATAAGTCGTATCCAATAAGTCACCTTCTCACACATAGCATGTCCAGATCATGCCCTCTAGCCCCCGTATAGCAACATACTTGTGTATTTTTTGTAGCTTTTGCAAACTTTATTTTCACTCTTACGTATTTGCGCATAAAACTGCTTCATAAAACGCGCCCGTATAAATAAAATAGTCACCCCCAGGCGACAATACGCAAACAACAATGCACTTAAAACTGATGCGCAAACAATTTGACGAAAGAGTTTCTGCGTCCTAGAGTTGAGAGTGACGACAAAGCATAAGCGACTTTAAGAATGACTATGCAAGAATGAGGGGATATGAAATATTGTCTACAAGGACTGCTCTAACTTGCCTTTATTGCATTTTGATGAACTACGCACACGGATCCTTGCTTTGCACAAAAACAACTATTCGTCTTTTTAATCAAGGCAACTCCCTTGAAATCATCTCTCTCAAACCTGATTAACTTTTTGTCTAACACCTCACACGGGATCATCTCCCTCTGCCTTCTCCCTACCCTCTCCCGTTACCCACTTTCTATCCAGCTGACACTCTAACCTCCTTCACTCACCCTGACCACCCCCCCTCACCTGATCCCTCATTCCTCTATCACATCACGCTTCCCCACCCCCTCCCTGCCCCTCCTCTCCCATAAATCTCGCTCCTTCCTCACCTACCTTCCCTGCCCTCCTACCCAACCCATAAACCCAAATGCGCTCCACACACACACACACACACACCCACACACCGCCCCTCCTTACACTGCGCCATGACTTACATATTGCAAAAGTTCCTTTTGCTACACCCCTCCCGCTCGCCACCAAGCTGCAACCCCGTGCCTCCACTCCATACGACCACTCTCACTCTTACCTGCACCATCCGACATTCTATACGTAACCCCCTGCGATTGATGACCACTTTTGCAAGCCTGAATAATCATTTAAAAATTGCCATCCCTCTAACACATTTTGTCGTCTACAAAGGAGGAAGGGTACATGATGATTGTCAATTACATAGCTAAGTGAAGCCTTTTTCGCTCTATAACATGACAATATACATACACAAATTTCGCTTTAGGAGAAAGGAATGACTTCGGGTTAAAAAGCTAAGCTGCTAGCAAAGGAACTAATCAACATAATCCAAACTCATCGCTTTCAAATCGGAACCTTTCGATGAACGCATAGAATTGTTCTCGACTCATGTCTACGAGCCTTTTAATCGAAGAAGAGGGATCGGACCAAGGAGACGAGCCAAAAGGGGAAAAGAAAACTTAGAGAATTTTTTTTCGTAAACCCTAATAGTAGAAACGGGTCTAATCCTTCTGCTTACGGACTGTGTGACTTCCATGCATCTCTCTCTCTCTCTCTCTCTCTCTCTCTCTCTCTCTCTCTCTCTCTCTCTCTCTCTC
>BFEA01000424.1:1322671-1336630 GCA_003427395.1 Chara braunii | reverse complement strand
GACGAAGGATGGCAAGACCTCGACGCCGTTGTGTGGGCATGGGCCAGCAACAAACGGTCCGAGACAGGTATGCGGATCCCTAAGCGAGACGCTCTCAATGCACAGTTGTCGCTGGCCGTCCTGGATAAGATGTCCATGTCAACGCCCGATATGGGATCTGATTCAGACACATCTGTGTAGACGTGAGGAGGGAAGGAGTATGAGTGACGATCCTATGTTCAATTCGAACAACACAAAGCACATCGCTGATTGTTCGATTGAATTGCATTTTTCTCTTTTTTCTGTTGTGTTTAGAATGTCTACATCGTCGGAGTGGAAGCCTAATGAGAAATGGGGGACGCCGGTGAGATGGGAGGACCTTCTGTCATGGAAAACAAGAACACAAATGAGGGCTGTCGGTGTGCGGGCAATCGACTGGACGGTTTTGGAGCCCTCGATTGAATTGTGGTACGACGAGGAGCGCCTACAAGTTCTCAACCTCGCCAAGATAGCGGGGAGTGATGCAAACAACGCAAGGCAAGACTTTGGCAAGTGGACCAAAGCGTTTTACGGGTTGGGGATAGTTCACATGTGGGGGGAGGGTGGGCGTGAGGCATCAGTGGCATGCGTGGCGTTCTGTTCTAATGGTGGCCTGACACGGTGCGCGACACGGATTGAACGAAAGAAGGTGTCATCGATGAAGCAAGAGACCACCATGCAAAGGGCAACATTGAAGTATATCAGACATGTATGCAACGAAATCGGAGATGCAATGTTGTGCTTCATCAACGAAAGGTTGAGGATCATCATTCACGTGACGATGACTTTGATGACATGCCACAACGAAGATGGGCAAAAACAGAAACTGAAAAAAACTAACACAATAACAAAGTTTAATATTGTCGATCATATTCAACGGCGCGAAAGTGGCAAACGGAACAACTTGCAGTCCGTCTTGCGTCGATGTCCACTTTGACTGCCGTTCAGCATGACTCGTCAACTCACGGTCACAGTTCCATACTGCGTCTGTGCTTGTGATGCCTTTGTTTTTGTTTTTTCTCGTTTTTTTCCCTTTTTTTCCATGCAGTATGGACCCGGAATGGATGCAGAGGCAGTTAAGACGAGATTGGTGGGGAACGCCAATCAAATAGAGGGAACTGATATCAGACCGGCTGAGGGGACAACGTAACGCCGTCGGACTTGTCACGTTAAACAATATTGTAATCACGCACGGGATGCAATGTTGGAATTCGTTGCTCGGAGGACTGCCATCACTGCTTCTATCTCAACAATCATCATAGAGAGCCAAGACACAACGGGGGTCAACCGCAAATTCAGAAAAATTCAGTTAACAACGAACTTCAACATTACAAAGAGTGTACTCCGCCAAGCCAACGGTTTCAGCAACGACCTTGTTCATTTGCGCCGTTGTAGCACTTCGTGACATTTTCGTGTAGAGAAATTTGTAGCTTAGCACACATAGACGAAAATAGCAATATAGTAGATCCTGCGCTCGTACAAGTGCTCATATCGTTTTTTTTCGTCATGTGCTGGATTTTAGTTTTTTTTAAACGATGTCGAAACGCATTTCCACCTTTTGTACGATCATGTGCGGTATATTCGTACTGTATACGAATGTATGAAGTCTACGACACCAAATTTCATAGACATTGTCTTCGTCAGAGAGAGAGAGAGAGAGAGAGAGAGAGAGAGAGAGAGAGAGAGAGAGAGAGAGAGAAGGAGAGAAAGAGAGAGAAAGAGAGAGAGAGAGAGAGAGAGAGAGAGAGAGAGAGAGAGAGAGAGAGAGAGAGAGAGAGAGTCTCTCTATGTACATATATTCCCGCGCACATGTATCATATGTCGCATGAGCCAAACTCCTCATCATTGTTTCTTTTTATTTATCTAAAGAAGTCGATTTTCTTTTATATGGATTTCGAAAATATTCAGATAATGTTGTTCGTAATTCGTGGGTGGCACGAAATGTCTCTAACTTTTATGGATGTCCATGGAGTTTTTTGTCATTGACCGAACCTGCCATATGTGTTTTTTTAGTATGATATCAATATGTTTATCTTGTCTTAATACATTTGTCAATAAAAAACAAAAAATAACTGACATTATATTGCGAAATATAGTAAATGTTAATCGATGTGATAGAAAAGTACAATAAAACCCATCATGAAGACCCCTATAGCTTCATGTAATGCGAATGAAACTGTAACACCCCGCAAAATGTGTGAGAAAGCAATGCAAAACTTGTGGTGAACATGAGCACAAGTTATAAACAAATGCGGGGTACCTACCCAAAATTGTCACTCAAAACGTAAAAATTCACCAAAATCAACATGAAAATAACAATTTCAATTTCGTTCAAAAAATATAAAATGTCCGTTTTGACGAAATCGCTGTTATAAGCAAAATCCGGATGAGGGTATTTATCTAGTTTACGTCTCTGCTGCAGGCGAGACGGTGAAAATGTCGCCAGAGATAGAGGGAGTAGTTGCCAAATACCGTGATCTATTTGAGGAACCGAAAGGAGTTGTTGAGAGGGAGGTCGTCCATGCTTTAGAGATTATCCCTAGATCTAGTATCCCGAAGGGTAGGATCTATAGGATAGCTCTAGGCGAGCTTGATGAGCTTCGCCACCAACTCAAGGAGCTCGTAGAGAAGGGTTGGATCCGGCCGAGTGTCTCTCCATATGGTTCTTTTGTTTTATTCGTACCAAAGAAGGGAGACACTCTTAGGATGTGCATTGACTATAGGGGCCTCAATGCCATCATTGTAAAGAACCGAGAGCCCCTACCGCGCATCGATGACTTGTTGGACCAAGTTTAAGGGTGTCGGTACTTCAGTAAGATAGACCTGAAGTCCGGGTACCATGAGATTACAATTCCTCCTGAGGATCAGCACAAAACCGCCTTTCAGACCAGGTACGGTCTGTACGTGTTTGTGGTGATGCCTTTTGGCCTTTGCAATGCTCCTGGCACCTTTCAGCACGTGATGAACAGGACCTTTCATGACTACTTGGACAAGTTTGTCATYGTGTAYCTCGATGACCTACTTATCTTTAGTAGGACTGTCGAGGAGCACRTGGCACATTTAGACAAAGTCCTTAGTCTCCTTTGGCAGCACAAGTTCAAGATCAATGGGGAGAAGTGTGAATTTGGCCGTACCCGTATCTTGTACTTGAGTCATGAGATTTCCGCGGAGGGATTGAAGCCTGATGACGCGAAGGTGGCCAACATTCGTGATTGGCCGCGTCCTCAGTATGTGACTGAGATGAGATCGTTCTTAGGGATGACTGACTAGTATAGGACGTTTGTGAAAAACTATAGCATAGTGTCCGCCCCCTTGACCGATCTGACCCGCCTTGACAACCCATGGGAGTGGACAGATGAGTGCGAGGCTGCGTTCAGACATCTGAAGCATGCACTAACACATTAGTATGAAGTCTTGAAACTTCCAGATTCTGATAAACCATTTATAATAACCACGGATGCTAGCCAATATGGCATTGGTGCCGTGCTTGCACAATAGAAGGGGCCAAAGTTGAGGCCGGTAAAGTACATGTTCAAGAAAAGGCCATCTCAGAAGTTGACTAAGTCCACCTATGAGAAAGAACTCTATGCGGTGTTCAAGGCAGAGACCCATTGGAGACACTATCTCCTTGGGAGGTTCTTCATCCCTAGGACTGATCATCAGACCTTGAGATGGATGAAAACTCAGCCTGTTCTTTCTTACGCTTTAAAGCGTTGGATCGAAGTCATTGAGCAGTATGACTTCGAGCCCCAGTATATCAAGGGCGAGTACAACAAGGTTGCCGATGCCTTGTCGCGTAGACCTGCTTTCTCAGGTGCGCTGATTACTGAGTTCGATCTTACGGACGATGTCACTCGATCGTTGGTGGAAGCCTATCGAGAGGACCGGTTAAGGTCGGAGATCATTCGCAAGCTCGAGGCATAAGGATAAACATACTTCAGTCGAGTTTAAGTTGGTCAATGACTTGCTATTTCTTAAGAAGGAAGGGAATAAACGTCTGTGTGTCCCTAGTAGAGAGTCTTTGCGTAGATTGTTTTTAGGTGAGTGTCATGATGCCACCGGACATATTGGGTATAAGAAGACCGCAACCAATTTGCTGCAGAGGTTCTGGTGGCCCACGATGTTCAAAGATGCCAAGCTGTACGTGGAGACTTGTCAAGTTTGCCAACGAGACAAGCCCCATACTCAGGCTCCTCTTGGGCTGCTCAAGCCCCTTCCGATTCTCGAAAGACCTGGTGAGAGTTTGCCCATGGACTTCATGGATACGCTGGTCACCAGCAAGAGTGGTATGAGGTGGATCTTCGTCATCGTGGATAGGTTTAGTAAATTTGTTAGATTAATAGCTATGCCGGAAACAACGAAGACCGAGTATGTAATCAAGCTGTTTAAAGAGAATTGGGTTAGAGACTTTGGACTGCCGAAGTCTATAGTTAGTGTCAGGAACGTCAGGTTCACAAGTGAATTGTGAAAGGCCGCTGCAGATAAACAAGGAACTCAACTGCACATGACTTCTAGGAATCATCCAAGCGCTAACGGCCAGGCTGAACAGATAAACCGCGTTGTGCAACACCTGTTGAGGCACTACATCAAGCCCAACAAGGTGGACTGGGACGAAAAGCTCGCTCTTGTCGCTGGTCTGTAGAATAACATTGTACACAGCGCTACCGCGGTGAGTCATAACAGTCTATAACTAACGTTTAAGCCTAGACTGCCCTTAAACTTCCTACTTCCCGACAACCAACCAACAGCTGCACCAGGCACTTTGGAGTTTGCCTACCTATATGAACAAAAGATGCAGGAGATTGTAGAGCACATGTAGAAGGTGTAGGCCGAAATGATAGAGTCTGAAAATAGACACCGCCGCCCTTCTACATTCCAGGTTGGGGACAGAGTCTGGGTCAAGTCGTGGGAACTGGGACAGGAGTTTGGGATATCCTGCAAACTCATGCCTCAGTACCTTGGGCCTTGAGAAGTCTTAGACATAGTTGGGGAAGATCCTCATAGGCCATCCTATCTCGACGGTATCACTGATCACCTAAGAACTTACCCAGTCTTTCACGCCTCTAAGCTGGCTGCGTTCAAGGAAACTGAACAGTTTTCCTCTCGACGCTCAATGCTGCCCCCAACCATGGATGGAGAAGTTGACATTGATGATATCGTCGACCACAACGAGATGCCTGTACAGGAGCCTCCGGGGAAGGGACATCCTCCAAAACCAAAGTTGCAGTTCTGTGTCCATTTCAGACGTCACACAGATCCGAAGGAGGACCGCTGGTTTACTCGGGAGGAATTGATGCAGACCGCTCCTCAAATCGTTGCCCGCTATGAGAAGGATGTATTGAAAGGAAAGCGCCAGATTGCTGGGGATTGATCTTTTCAGAGGACTAACGAAAATATGGAGGAGGGAATGCGAGGCTACGCCCGCTTAGCCCCTACGGGGCCCTTTTTGCAGCATGGTCGACCGCCCTAAGTGAAGGCAGGCTCGACGGGCCCTGAGGGCCTCCAATTCAGACCACCCCGCAAATGGGGAAATTCAGATAGTTGCGCTGCACCAGTTGGTTGAAGGCGCCCACGCCCAGGCCACATTTTGCAAATGTATCTGAGTGGTAACTTGAGCCGAACGCGTGCAAGGCCGTAAGCAGGCCAAGGGCACTTGATCACATGCAACTTCCAGGCCCTGGCTTGCGTGTGAGGTCTGGGCCTCTGCCTACCGGGGCCTACGAGAAGCTTCTTGGGAAAGGCTAGACGCAGCATGGGCAGAACACGGACAGACCAGTTCCGTATAGCAAAGGGTCTGCCTCCGCATTGGGCATTCGGGTGCTGGCTGCTTCTGCACAAGCGTTGCTGCGCTGCTGGCTGACACTCACGCGCTCACGGGCGAGCGAAGAAGATGGGCGCGCGCAGCCATAGCTGGGCTGCAGGGGTGCCCGGTAGCTAGGTGGGGCGCATGGGTGGTCCTTGGGTGCATGCGGCATACTATGGTGAGGATCGGGGTTGAGAGTGATGCGACGTGCATACCTAGTACTTGACGCGACGGCGAGGCCGAGATCTGCTCGTACTTAGGAAGAGTTGTTGACGACAACATCTGCATTTTAGCGTAGGCTAGATAGGATTTGTCACTCGTAGATTGGGCGCATGGCGTGTGATAGGGGGAACGACATTGGGTTGTGGTTGATGATGATGAAACTATTTCAGCATTGTCAATTTTGAGCTCGTGTTGCATTCTTATTTGTTGAAACTCTTGGCGCATATCTGYTTTTGGTTCAAGGTCACGACTATCTGGACTCGTGTGAATAATGCATGTTGATTGCTGAAGTTCGCTATGCTCATGTTCCGTGTACATTCTAAGCGAGACAACGAATTCTCCCACCSTGGTTTCCGCCCARCCAAWTACGAYTGAATTTACGAAAATGACTTCGGATTTYTGTTTTGTCCGAGAGGAATTGAACTTTTTCCTTTGTTCGATCTCATTTGCCTAATATGTTTGTTTGAATTTGTTGTTTAATATTGTTTGTGAATTCAAGACTATCTAGTTTTAAGCCCTTCTCATTCATATGTGCATCTCTTCATCCATATAACCCACAACACCACTCTTCTCCCTATGCTAAACAGATTTTTCACAAATTCTCCATCATTTCCCACTAATTCCGGGTCATGGCTCCTGGTCTCAAGAAGACTAGTTTTCCGTCTCAATGGCCAACGAATATGTGCGATTAAACGTGACCAGATTCGATCCCACCACCTCCAAGGCCATACTGAGTCCGGACATTGCATAAAGATGTGCTCTTTAGTTTCATGATAGATTTGACTTGGGAAAGCTGATGTGCAAAACTTACACCATCTTTTTGCTAATCCTTTCTGTTCCAACGAGGATCTGTCAATCAGCCAATCATTGACTTGTAGACACCTATGTTCAATTTGCCATTGAAGTGAAGCAATTTTGGCTGGTTTCTCCTTGACTGCTTTAACCCGCCTGACAGACCTTAATTCTTAATGATTAACATTAAGATGTTCTCTCTATCTGGTGGAAACCTTGTCTTTTAAGTTAATTCTAGGGGAAAGCATTCGATAGGCTCATATGACTTTGAATGAGTGAATAGCTCTTTTGAAATATCTGTTATGCCTTCTTATTCTTGTGACCGAGCTTCAAACCCAATTAGCCGTGTCGAGACGGAGTTCCAATATAAGATAGCCTGGTTTAAAGGTCACTCAAGAGTCTTTAGTTCCGATTACCCTTATTTTGAAAATCTGTTGTGTTTGAACCCAACCGGTTTCCCCTTGTCCCTTAGGAACAACTACATTAGTGGTTGACAAGGAAAAATTTTGTAGCAGAAATCCCCCATTATTGTCTTAGTCCAAAATCAAACCAATTGACTCTGACGGATCCATGAGGGCTACCCAATCATTTATCATGAATTTGGGACCTCTCCTAAGAATGCAAAACCATTCAAGAGGGATGAGTTCAATTATCTCTTTGAGTGCATCCTTTCAATGATGGCAATATCTTAGCCTTGCCTTCATTTTAGATGGGTCAATTCATTCATTGGTATCAATGCCCCATATATCCTTTATCCTCATAATACCATTACTTGTCCATCCCTTCCAAGGAGAATGCATACAATGAAAAACTAATCATTGGGAATCGAGAATCCACATATTATCAAAAAGAGGTTTTTGACATACTTCCTCTCATCTTTCTGGCGATAGTTTGTCCGTGAGGGGAAGTTGTCTCCAGGTTTTCAACATAGACACCCAAAAAGGATCATTTTTCAAATCAAGTCTGATAACTTGCCTAATTGAAGTCACAGGTATTGTAACAGGTTTAGGATTTCCCCTATGAATAGTCTCAGATCGATTTTCTTACCATGTAAAGGGGTCAGTTCTTTCGGATGTTGGTGGAGCAAGGCGCCTAATTTGCTCAAAGGCTAATGGTGCCCATGGAGTCTGAGGGATGAATAATAATCTTTGAAGCTATTGAATTGAAAGAGGTTTAACCTAGATCAAAGGATGCAGAATCCTGAGGCCTCCCCGGACTTTTGGCTGGGTCATGGTCTGTTATGCTACTCTGTTGATGACATTACTATGCTCATGATTACGCCTCCATACAAAAAGAGTTAGTTTCCGCTGTAGAGATTTAAGAGAGCGTTTATCCAAAAACCAGATTTCTGATTTCTACCATATAGATGCAACAATTACATTGTTGATTATCATTGATCGTCCAAAAATGAATGTATGCTTATTTTTCCAGATTTTCATAATAGACTGAGTAGGTTGGGAGATCTATTCATTATCGTTTCTTGACTTTTCTTCAGCAGAAAGGGAAATCCCTAATAACCTAATAGGGGTATCCTGGGACAACCACTTTATTCTTGGCAATTCAGGAGGTCTCCCTCCTTAATGATGGATCCACCAACATGTTGTTTTGCTACCTCAATTAACTTTCATATCAGAGAGACGACAAAATTTTTCCATCAAATTTTATTTTTTTGTCAAGTTCTCATCAGTAGCATCAACCGTAAGGGATAGGTCATCAGCAAAAAGAGAGAAGTTTCGAATTGTCTCCTCCGGTATGTTGGTAACCTGTATTCGTCTAATATCCTTATGATGCTTGAAATTCGCCTCGGTGCCTCCATAATAATGACAAAAAGAAAAGGAGTCAAAGGATCCCCCTGTCTTACTAATCTTTCTAGTGGGATTCGGGGGCCTACACTTTTATTGACCATAACCCATGTTGTTGCATTTTAATACAAGATTCTCACCCACCATCTAAAGTTAGGGCCAAAGTTCATCTTTTCCAGACATTTATCCAAAAAAAAACAATCGATATGATCATATGCCTTTTCAAAATGTATGAAAATCAAAGCTGCATTGTGTTTGGATTGACGAGATATTTTCAGGAGTTCATTTACTAAGAGAATATTGTCCTGGATGTTCCTTCCTGTTATAAATACTGCTTGGGACATATGGATGATTAATGGAAATATTGTCGCCATACGATTTGCCAGTGCTTTCGCTATGAATTTATATACCATGGTAAAAAGGGTTATTGGACAGTAATTCCTTATATTTGTCTTATCCCCTTTCTTGTACAGAAGGGTAAGTACCCCTCGACCTACGATTTCCCCATTTCACCCGATTCTCATACTGCCTTATAGTATCCCATTAGATCTTCTGACATAGAATTCCATGTTGACTCCCAAAATTTCTTTGGAAATCCATCAATACCCGGGGACTTATCTTCTTCCATTAATAAGAAAGTCTTTCAAACTTCTTCTTTTGCTAGAGGTTTATCCATCGGCTCATTTTGTTTCTTTGATAAAGATTTATTTAATGGCCGAAGAAATTCCTTCATCTCAAGGATACGCTGATCCCTATGAATATTACTATTTTGTGAGGTAAAAATAGTTTTTAAAAAATTCCTGGCTATTTTTAAATATGTCGCTGTTGAAGTGACCAGGTTCTTATTAAGGTCTACTGGGTCCTCGAAAACTTCAATGATCGTTCTTCCTGTTCTGGCGCTAGCCATGACAAAAGAACGTGCATCCATTGAACCTTCCATGTTCTGAATATTAAGCTTACCCCTAATTCTTAATCCTTGTCATCGGTGCTCCATCTAGGTTAAAAGTTGGACCTCTAGTTCTTGGAGTTTCTCAGATATTTCATCTAGGACGGCTTGGTCTAGAACCCTTTTCTCCGTGTTATATAATTCGAAGATTCGAGTTTGTAAGTCAGTTTCATTCACATGTTTTTGTTTTGCAATTAATTTAGAATATTCATTGCATTTACGGCCTAGGAAAGCCAGACCGTTGTTGAACCATTTGATGTCATTACTAAGACGTAAGATAGTTGATGAAGCAATCCATCTTGAGATGTGAGGTATTTAGATGATAATTTTTTTTTCCTTGGTCAGGTTTTTTCCTGAAGGATAAGATTGTCACACACATGGCATGGTCTGGACCCAAGAAATGATTTTTTGGAAAAATTTCTGCCATTTGGATTGCACCTTCAATTCGTCAGCCATCAAAATCAAGTCAATACGAGATTTAGAATTATGATTAGTAAAGTTTTTCCTAAGACACGAGTATGACTTGACTGATTAGTTTAACCTCCTATAGGAGTTAAAGAGACTAAGAAAGTGACATAAATCCGCTATGATCTTTTATCCATTGTCATGTAAGACAAACATGGAGAAGGAGGGTGCCATGTATTCAATTGGTGGTCTTGGGCAGCATTGAAATCCCCTGCAATGCCAACAAGCAGGAGTGGAATGATGTTTCCAAAAAAATTCTGTTTTTTTCAAATATCATGAGGCCCATACACACAAAAAATCCCTACTATATCTAATTTTAGCATTGCTAGCACGTAAACCCACCTACCCTGTTCCTTATCTGCCACGGAGTAGACAATCTCTGCTCTGGATTGGGGACGAATCCAAATGGCCACCCCCGCACTCCCGGGGTAATAGCATGAGCTGTGTGTGCTTGGTGAGACTATATCCGTTTATGAATGTAGTTGTGCATACCAGAATTCATAAAATAAGTTTCCTGGTAGCAAGTCACACTCGACCAATCCTTACCATTTATATTTTTTAATTGGTCGTAGATCGTTTGTCTTTTGTTTAGTTTAGTAGATACTAGACCATTCAAATTTAAAGAGCTTAGTTCCAGATGCGCTTGGCGTCTAAGCAATTTTTATTCTTTGTCTTTGTTTTATAAGGCATCAATAACTTTAATCTCATCCATCAAAACAAAAAGTGCGATCACATTGACATACCAGGAAAGATTAGGAAGGACTAGGAGGGGATACCTACTACAAATTAGGTCTACTTAGATTTTTAAAATTTGAACCTCTTACAGTGCTTCCTGTCCAAACCATCTTAGTTCCTATTGTCTCACCCCTTCATATTTAATGTAAACATCTTTCTCCTCTACCCTTTGTTTTTCCGTTGCGAGCGACAGGATGGCGACAACCCCTGGTGAAAAATTATCTCCTATGAATTTTATTATTTTCATTTTGATCCAAGATTCTCCAGCCATAACACTTGTAAGGGACACAAGTGAAAGAAACTGGGGTTTGGTTCCTTGTACAGTTATTTCCCCGTATGCTGCGCCTTGCGGAGTTGACAAACTCACCTGCCAATTCCCCCCTTTACACCTGATAGGCAGAATGACAACTCCTCTTGGAGATGGTGGTAAGTCACCCTGACCTAAAACCATCCTTTGCCTAAGTTTTTGTCTCTTGTTGGTGGCCGACAGGTCTATTACGTCAGGATCCATTACTTCCCCTTCTTTGAGTTATCCTCTTATTTCCTCCTTCCTCTGTTTCTCCGTCCTAACATTCACAGGGTCCCGAACTTCTTTTATTGATTGCTCTGATACGATCAAGAATTTTATTTTCCCTGTCATTACAAACACCACTTCTATAATTCCTTGAACAATATTTACACACTCCTGAGTAGTTGGTCTAGAAGGGTTTCCCTCTTCAAGGACCTGAGAAAGCAACTTGGGAGCACTAACCTCTTCACCCGACGAGACAACAGCGTCGTCTGTGTCCTTATCCATTTGCTGGACATCTTGGCCTGTGCCTGATAACGTTGCCGCACTAGATTGTGGAAAAAGCAGACTGAGTGTGCCAGATGTCGCTGAAACCAAGTTGTTTCCAACCGACTGCAACACAACCCCTTAAGGACAGGGAAGAGATTGTCATTTTGTGAAACTATAGCCTCAAGTACCTCTTTTTGCTCCAACACTATGGGAAGGTTTGTTGAACATGCATCTTTTGTTCATTTATTCCTTAGGAGAAGCTTGCTAACAAACTTGATGGGAACTGCTGAGCTGGCAGGCATAATAAGGAGGAGGTTGTATCCCCCCAGTACCATTCCTGAACACTCGCTTGGAAACTGCTGAGTTGGCAAACATATTAGGGAGGAGGTAATACCCCCCTGGACTTGTGAGATCTCTCTTGAGACCTGTTGCATTTTCAGTAAGGTTGTCACACCCATCAACATCCCTTAAGCTTCCTCCGTTGTCTCAAGAACACTCTTTTGACCCACAGTCAAGGTACCCGCTTTTGAGTGCGGCAACATTTTTTTTTTCTTTTTTTTTTTTTGATTTTTTCCAATTCTCACACCTTCCTCAATCAGCTTATGATGTTTGAACCTGAACTTGCTTGGAGTTAGAGCCAAATGATGAGGTTTGCTCTGGGCAGATCCATGATTGTTGGATGAATCCATCTTCCTCTTACACTTGTCTCTTCCCTTTGCCAATTTCACAACAGATTTGTCTCCCTTATTCCTTTTGTTCTCAGGGGAGTAAGATATGTGCCTTCTTGCAATAGCCTTGATTTTTCTCAGGCTACTAAAGTTTGCTGTGTTTGGTCCTTGCAATCCACAACATTCCCAACCCCTTGCTTCTCACTTGAAACACAGTCTTGAGAACTACCAGTAGGCAACACTTGAGGGAGAAATATGTTTGTCACTACACTAAGTAACCTGTGATACGTACTTGGCCAATCCAAACCTTGTGGCAGACCATTTTTCAGGGTCTGTTTTAAGCTCTCACTATTCACCAATACTACCATCAGATCTGTGTGGAACTGCAACCAATACTCTTTTTCCCAACTCGGGAACTTGACTTGCAAATCCAGAATTAGCCATTCCCCCAACATAGTAAGTTCCGATTGAAGATCTATGCCCCTTTCATTTTTGTTAACCAACAGATACGAAATTGGCGAGATAACAACTGGCACAGGCTCTACTTCCATAGGTTCCTCACTAATTGCCACTTTCAGTGGATCAATGTCCATTGGTTGGTTTTCTTTTGTAGGATCAAACTCTTCTTCAATTGTGTGTTCTTTCTCAGAGGTGAGGGTCTTTTCAGGTTGGTTAACCGCTCGTTGATTTTGCACCTCAGAAGAGAGGGTTGTTCCTTCTTCAATATTCTTCTGCTCCTTTTTGCCTACTACTCTTCATTCCGTTCCCTGAACAGAGTTTTATTTTGGAAGATATCTCATCGGGTCAAGCCCCAGATTTTTTGAGCCTTCACTCCTCGATCCTGGAGACTGTGCGGACAGTGCCAGACTGCTTCTCATTTGTGACCCATTTTGTCTTTTGGACTGGTCCTCATTGTCTCCCATCCCCATCGACCTTCCCCCCGTACTTACTGGAGATGCTGTTTTCAATGGATTAGGCTGAAACTCTTGCCCCTTTTGATGTTGCAGTGTCAGGGGAGAGGGAGAGTGAATTTGGTGTTGTCCTCCTCTTCCCCCCCAACAACCAAGACAAAGGTAAGCAAAGAAGGTATGGCGGAGGAAAGAGAAAATAATACAACCACAGAAAGAATGGCAGGAATAACGGGACTGGGGGAGAAGAATAGAGACAGAAACGATACAGAAGAAGGAATGATGGAGAAGGAGGAGAGCAAAGGGTGGAAGAGAAGGGACCTATTAAGAAAAGGAGTAGGGAAAAGGAGGGAAAATATCAAAGGAGAGGAGACAGGTATAGTATAGGAACGTCGCAGAGAGGGAAGGGATTAGAAGAGCAGTCGGCTACAAACTACTGCCATCTTCACGAACGGGAAGAGTATTTAAAGGAAATGGGTGATGCGAATCCTCATGAGTTGACGGGTTTGGTGCTTGAGAATCCCCTTGAAGAGTTGCGCTACGCGGCAACAAAACGTGTCAGGGTAAAAGCATAGTTTGGAGAGAAAGAGATGTGGTGTTTCCTCGGAGTTTTTTCGATCCGAGGGAGTTTCCGTTCTCCACCTATTCTCTTTCTTCTTCTTCTTCTTCTTCTTTCGGGTTATTGACACGATTTATTCTCTATGACCTCGCTTCTTTTTCCAAACGTCGTACCTCTCCCTCTCTCTCTCCCTTTCTCTCTCTCTCTCTCTCTCTCTCTCTCTCTCTCTCTCTCTCTCTCTCTCTCTCTCTCTCTCCCTCCCT